>RQTK01000437.1:211690-233361 GCA_003991915.1 Elysia chlorotica
TGGGGGGGTTGAAGAGAGTCTAACAGACAGAGACAGATACAGACAGATAGAGACATAGATAAAGATAAAGAGAGAGAGAGAGAGAGAGAGAGAGAGAGAGAGAGTAAGAGAAATAGGAAGGGAAAGACAGGTAGAGACAAAGAGAGGGAAAGACAACGGGCAGAGACTGGGAGAGAGAAAAAAAAGACAGAGATGTTAAAAGAAAGAGAGACAGTTAGAGAAGTGAAGATTTATACAATAGAGGGGTGAGAGACGGAGGGACAGAGATAAAATTCGCATTGATGATGAAGAGAGAGAGAGAGAAAGAGAGAGATAGTTAGAGAGATGGAGAGACAGAGAAATAATGACGGGATGAGAGAGGAGAAGAAAAAGGGCAAGAGATGTCGTAACTAAAAAGAAGGTAATGGGAGGGAGATAAATAGTGTGGTAATAAAGGGTTTGGGTTGGACAGTCGAAAGGGTTCAGGAAGGAGTGCATATCTGATAGAACATATAAATAAATATAGATAGATATAATAATGTTGGGATGGATAACTAGAGATCTAAATCAAGAACTATACAGAAAAAGTCATAATAAAAGGATATAAGTTAAAGGTAAACATGAGTGTAATTTCATTCCTCATCAGGATAAGATAACTAGAGATCTAAATCAAGAAGTATACAGAAGAAGTCATAATAAAAAGGTATACATACGTGTAATTCATTCCTCATCAGGATTTAAAGTGGAAAGGTAAAAATAAAGAAGCTAATAAGAGCTTTACAGTGAAATAGCGGCTGAAGAAAATACATTAAAAAGCGGAAGAAATATGAAACGAAGCAATGATAGAAAGCGACGTAGAGAGAAAAGGAGAAAGACAGAAAAATAATGGCAGGTAGTTTGCAATGAGTTGATAAATAAAGAAAATGTGAGTACCATGGATAAGGGTTTTGCACAGAACGATACAACTGCTTTAAAAATTTTAAAAAGACTTACAAAGATTACATAGATCTATGAAAAACAACAGGACTGGTTTATCTATGGAATTCTAGACACGTGAATACATACAAGCAGGTCAATACTATTTAAACAGGCGTATACAATCTACATTTATATCAGATCAGGAGTGGTGTATACACACATGGGGACAGAGTGAGAGAGAGAGAGAGAGAGAGAGAGATGGAGAGAGAAAGAGACAAGGACAGACAGACGGAAACAGACAGATAGGGAAATGCGAGGTTAGAGAAAGGATACAAAAGGGTAGAAATTTGTAAAGCAAAAAACGAGAGAGAGAGAGACAGAGACAGACAGAGAGAGAGAGAGAGAGAGAGAGAGAGACAGAGAGAGATTGGTTGATTGATTGATGTTTATTGGTTCGTTGGGCTTCTCACCCTTAACAAACGTGACAAAAAATACAATATTACAATGTCCAAGAAAAAGATAACAAAATGGTAACATCACTTTCGAGAGAGAGAAAGAGAGAGAGAGAGAGAGAGAGAGAGAGAGAGAGAGAAACAGAGAAGGGACAAAAGAAAAAAGAGACAAAAATAAGGTAACCAGGTAAACACAGAGAAAGACGGGCATAGAAAGTGGAAGAACAAGACGAAAAATACGGAACCATCTAGAGTGACAGAAAGAGGGCTAGAGAATCAGAGCAAGATGAGAGAGAAAGAAAAAGAGAGAGAGGGAGAGAGAGAGAGGCACACACACACATAGGCATAACGTAGGGATGATACAGACAGATAAAGAAACACACTGACATACAAACAGGGATACAAACATACATAAAGACAGAAGAGGGGAAACCAGACACGAAAACAAACAGACAGGCTGACAAAAGGGCAAAACGACAGCCAGAAAAACGAAGGTGCTGTTCTTTTCTCTTTATCCTTCCTATCCAGACCTAAAATCCTACAAAGGTCCGAGTAGGAGGATGGCCCACAGCTTGCTATTATTTGGTTGGCAACCTTTTGAGAGGGAGGGTATGGCCAACTTTAGATTCGATTTGGACGCACAACTCCCTTGCGACACTTACAGTTAGCAAATAGTAGCGCCCCCGTCGCACCCCTTTCGGACGCACAGTATCTGTTAACTTCCCCTCTCGGTGGATGGATCGGGTGTGGCGAATTGGGGCAGAGTCCACAGAGAATGGGTCTGTTTTGTCATCAAATTGTCGATATCGCTTTTTTTGCAATGCTCTTTATTTCTCTCTGTGTCTCTGTGTCTCTGTATCTCTGTGTTTGAATCTGACTTGGGCTCTGTCTGTGTCTTTCTCTTTCGCTTCTTTATTTCTTACCCTGCCTTTGACAAGTCCCATTACGTTATCAAGCTCTGTCTATCTCAATCTATCTATATATCTATCTATCTATCTATCTATCTATCTATCTATCTATCTATCTATCTATCTATCTATCTATCTATCTATCTATCTATCTATCTATCTATCTATCTCTATCTCTCTCTATCTCTCTTTCTCTCCCCCCTCTCTCTCTCTCTTTCTCTGTCTCTCTTTCTCTTTCCTTCTCTCTCCTTTTATCCAACTCATTTTTCGTTTTGTCCCATTACTAGCCTTCAGTGTAGTATTTTGTGAATGTATCCCTTGAGGAAAAAAGCACTGAAACGAAGCTAAGAAGTCTTGTAGACGCAGTTTTCACCTATTAGCATTGCCATTCATCAAGTTCTGTGTTGTTGTTCGACGTTCCTGTTCTTGCTGCTGTTGTTGTTTTGTTTTGTTTGTTTGTTTGTTTGTTTTTTGTTGTGATCATTGTTGTTATTGTCCAATTTTTGTTAACTGTTGTAGTAGTTGTGGTTGTTTTTAGTGCTTTCCTTTTTATTTTTAATGGCAAGTACTAAGCTGTGCTGACGTGCCGTAAAACAAACTTAATCATTTTAAGCACCGCAAAAAATACATGTTCGCGTTTTTAATGTCCTTCACAATGCGGTAATTTATCTTTACAAAGTAATTTTAGTGTGCCCCTCAGAGTGGACTTATTTAAGGAGTAGCGAAGTTTATGAATGGTAATTTGTTTTTTCCAAATTGTCCTTAAAATTTTCTTTGAACATTCTTTTTTTATATTCTTTTTTATAAAATATAATATACTCCCCACCCCCTCCCCTTCTTCGTAAAAATAAGTTTATTAACACTCAAGTTTAGAAAATAATAAGATTTTCACAAACACACTTGAAAAAATGAAGTATACGTATAAATCTATAAATCTATGACATAGGCATTTTAATGTCTTATGCCTTATATGTGAAGATTGTTAATTATACTTCCCGAATATAAAATAATGTGAAGCCTTCATGTGATAATTACCACCAATACATTCAATATGAAATTTCATATTTTCCGTTGCAAGAATTATCATTAAAACTTAATCTTTCCTCTTATGTGTATGGTTGATTTAGGTCGCCATAAGATTGATTTAGTTTTTCTAATCCTTTTTATGATCTTTTTTTTTTATTATTTTAAAATTTTATTCTGTTTGTTGTTTATGTCCAGTATTTTCATCTTGCTTTTTCAATGACACATAGACACGATAAGCCTATTCTATAATTGCCTCTTTAAAGGCTGCTAATCGCGCGGTGCGTTTTCTAATACCCCACATCATTTTCATCTGTTGAAAATGAGTGATAGATCTAAATGATTAATAGCACATAAGGTTTGGTTATGAATGAGGGAGAGATTTCGTGGGAGGGAGACAGAGAGAGACAGGGGCAGAGAGAGAAGGGGCGCAGAGAGAGACAGAGAGACAGAGAGACAGAGAGACAGAGAGGCAGAGACAGAGAGTGTGTGTGTGGGGGGGGGGGGTAGAAAGACGGATATTGCATCATGCATTTATATGAATATATACCTATTCAACATTTGAAAAAAAAATATTTTCCTACTGAACCCATTTGAAAGACACGTAAGAGAAATTAAATGGAAATATGCATGTTACAGATTGTTGGCTTTTTCGTTTTGTTTTTTGGATTACCGTTTGTGCTTCCTATCTTAGACTTTCACTTTCGCTTTGACCATTCAGAAGACAATAATGGTTATTATAATAGTTTTCGCCCTCTAATTTTAGTAGTATTCATTTCCATAGTGATATTTCTCGCCCCCTCTGGGATTCAATAATGTATTCATTTTATGTGTTCAATCTTTAAATTTACTAACACTTCATTTTATAACTTTCATCCCTTATCATCCTCTCCATTAGTTTGTTTTGAGTTTTTTTACTGTCCAACTTTTTTTTCTAAATTAGACTAAAACTTTTGACTATATTAGAAATGATCCAGGAAATTATAAAACTAATGTGGTGAATTTTACCTCAAACAGAAAAATAAGGATTAATCTTACCTTACCGTAAGTTAAACTGCCTTTCTAGAGATTTTTCTCTTCTTATGTTTATTTGAGAACTCACTCCTAAACTCTGTTGTAACGTATCCGTTACTTGCAGCGTAACTTTGAAATATCCACCATTGGCTTTTAACCATAATTGGTCAGTTTGTCGGTTTCTCATGTTAGATAAAATAATTGCAAAATTGTTAGAATTAAAGAATGACCAAAGTTTGTCGGTTTCTCATGTTAGATAAACTAATTGCGAAATTGTTCGAATTAAAGAATGACCAAAGTTTGTCGGTTTCTCATGTTAGATAAAATAATTGCGAAATTGTTAGAATTAAAGAATGACACATGCGAGTGATGGAAACCGAGGTGTTCGAAGTAAGAAAAAGCAAAAAGGACTCGCAATAATTCATCGCAGTTTGTACTTTGTGATCATCAAAATTAAATTTATTTGTACTTTTCACTTTCTTTTTTTTACATCTTTTACAAGATTAATTTTTGTGTCAACTCCAACCCTACTACTCTGATCTCGACAGTATAATTTACCATATGTACGCTTACGTGACCATTTGAAAAAAAAAATATTTTAGATCAATCATAGTTGTCTAAGACTGTTTGAAACTTTTACTGTAATAAAAAAAACAAGTCTACTCTACCTAAAGGAGTAATCCTTTCCAGCAAATCTCTTTGATCTTTAATCACCACAAAGATGAAAGTTGGATGATAGTTTAAGATCAAACCTTCTCTGGTATCGGTCGCGGACTTACTGGCTTAGACGGGAATCTATTGGAAGTAATGTGGTCTAATGCTGTCTACTTCGTTTATTTGATCTGAAATAAAGTGAAGATTTTAAGGTCTTATATTAGGGATAATTAGCTCTTCTGTTCCTAAGCTTATGTCTGTCTCATTGTGTTTGTTTGTTTGTCAATATTATGTTTGTTTGTCCCTCTGTACTTGTTTGTCACTCTACTGTTTGTCTGTGTAGATATGTTTACTTGTTTGTCTCAGTCTTTTCTCACTCTCTCTCTATCTCTCTCTCTCTATCTCTCTCTCTCTCTCTCCTCTCTTCTCTCTCTCTTCTAATAATGTATTCATTTTACGTGTTCAATCCTTAGACGTTCTAACACTTCACTTTTATAACTTTCTCTTCTTATGTGATATTTTCTTCTCCTTTAGTTGTTGTTGTTGTTGTTGTTGTTGTTTTGTTTTGTTTTGTTTTTGGTGGGTTGTTTTGCACACAAACCAAGTTATAATTATTGTGTAATCGATTTCATTTTGTTATAATTATATCGCAACCTCAATTATGTACTGTCCTCCCTCCTAGTTTATAAAAACTCAAAATTTAGACTTCAATATTATTAGAAATGATCTTGGACATTATGAAACTGGTGTGGTGATATGTTTAACAACATAAACTATTTGAATTTTATCTCAAAGAGAAAATATAAGGAATTATCATACCTTACTTTAAGTTAAACTGCTATTCTAGAGATTAATTTGTCTCTACTTATGTTTATTTGAGAAGTCACTATGTTGTTGTTGTTGTTTGCAGCAACCTGTCTCTTTGTGTTTGTCCAACTGTTTATGTTTGCTTTTATTACTGCATTTTGTGTCGCAGTAATTTTGTCACATTCTTTTTGTCTACAACTCTCCCTTTGTTCGTCCCTATAGATCTCTCTGTCAGTCAGTACTAGTCACCAGCCCTGTAAACACCTGTTTTTCTTTCTGGGTAGTTTTGCTCCAGTAATAAAGGACATCTTGTAATAAGTGTTTCGTTAGCAATGTTTCAAAACATATTTTTATCTATGCTTTTTATTTTCATGAATAACATCGACGGTTTTATGTGTGAGGTGTACTCTTTTTCCTTACTATGATATTATGGTGTTATGATATTTTTGTTTTGTTTTTGTGGGGTTTTTAATTTGAGTGTCGAAAATATTTTTTTTGATTAATGAATCAGATAGGATCATGTTAAAAGCGAACAAACCAGGATAAAATGTAATCAGGATCAAGCTGGATTTTAGACCTTTTGAGTTGTGAACAGCGTGTTTAGTATAGTAGTGCCACAAATAGAACCAAAAGTACATTGATAACTCTACCATTTCTAGATCCAGAGATAGATCGTTTTAAGCGAAATGGAAAGGATCATTATAGAATAGTTTTCTATTTTTAGTGGGCTCTTTCTCAAAACACATAATCACCAAAGACGTTTGCCTGACTGACTTACTTTGATTGCCTGGCTTAAAGGTTAAGAAAATTTGATTGATATTGGGGGAGGGGGAGTTGGGGGTGGGCGTGCATAGATGTAGTTGAGGTTGAGGTTGTAATGTAGGTCTAGTTTATTTTATTGCTGTTCCTCTTGATGGAAGATCAAAGATGCGTTGCACAAATGATTTTTTTCTTTTTTTTCTTTCTAATTGTTATGAAAGAATGTTGAAAAATATCGCCCAAATAAAGTTGTAGTTGAGGTTTTACTGCAGGTATGATTTCTTTTATTGCTGTTGCTCTTGGTGAAAGTTTAATGGTCCGTTGCACAAATTCCCATGATTTCTTTTTTGCCTTTTTTTGTTTGCCTTTGGTTTTGGTTTTTGTTTAGTTTCTGATTGTTATGAAATAATGTTTAAAAATACCGCCCGAACACTTTTATTTATTTATTTGTTTTAATTTTTATACAAAACTAAACGTCTGCTTCAAGGCTGCGATGCATTAATTTATACCTTACCGGGGTTGACAAGCGGAACTAGACAGATCGGACGTCCACTTCCGGTAGCAGATGTGGCGAAAAGCTTCAACGGAAAACGCCCGGAACTGACTTTTTTGCTTCCTGAAAAATCGCAGGAAAAGTTTTGATGAAAGGTTCGCGTGCATCACGCACGGTATCGGATCAACCTGTCCGTTTCGATACCATCATTCTATAGCGATTACGATTACTTTAGATAAATATTGCTAGAAATCGATTCTGCAGGTTGTTAAGTTTACAAGTAGTAAGGTTAGAATGGTTATGTGGTTACTTTTAGTGATAAAATTAGATTATTTTATATTGCTTGTAAATGGAAACAATATTTTGGTTGTAAATCGACTTAAATATTTCTTGACCCTTCATTAATTATTATTTGAACAAGCAAGGGCAAAATAAGAATCGCAAGAACTCAAAATACGGTAGCAGAAAGAAGACGTCAAAAGAAGATTCCACTAAAATCAAAATTATCATCATCAATATCATCATCATCATTTTCATAATCATCATCATCATCATCATCATCATCATCATCATCATCATCATCATTATCATCATCAACAACAACAACAACAACAACATCATCATCATCATCATCATCATCATCATCACCATCATCATCATCATCATCATCATCATCATCATCATCATCATCATCATCATCATCATCATCATCATCATCATCATCATCATCATCATCATCATCATCATCATCATCATTATCATTTTCGTTCTTTAAACATAGCACAGCAGTGACATTTAAGATATTCCGGATTTCACACTGAAACGAGGTGTGGCTATATGCATATGTTTATTATAATCCCAAAAGTGTACGTAGTGTTGTATACGGCAATTAATATTTTTCTGGATGAACAAAGAAATTGAGAAAAGGTATAGTTTTTAAACCATAATAACTGCAACGGAAAATCAATGATGCTTTTTCCCGAGTTTTGTCTAAATTGGATTTTTCTGTAACTTTAGTCCCAGTCAAAAATACCCCTGGCTCGGCATCACATTACTAAATCTTGTTACCATTATTAAACCCTTCGAGCTAGTTCTTCCTATTTCTATGGAACTGGATAAAAAGCTTGGTTGAAATACAAAACATTTCCAATATTAATATATCATATTTCACACAGCCATCTTCTTTATAATCGTACTGTTAGCAATCTTAACATATCATCTATCCGGCAACATCTATTCAGGTGGTTGATTAAGTTTTGCCATTCGAGCCTAGTCTCGTAGAAAACGTGTTTGTGGAAAATCTATATGGATCTCTATGCATGGAGTGCAGAATGATGTTTTCATAATTTCTAAAGTTTTGACGATGATTTCTGTAAGGTTGACTTTTTGATTCATGTCGTGGATGGCTGTAGAAGCGAGTGGTAATGATATCCCGAAATCAAATAGGCAGCGGTTCCTCCAATAAATTGAGTCTTTTCTAATGGTTATGAGCAATTGCTTTTTTATTACTATCAATATTTGTCAACGTCAATATTTTCATGTTAAAGAGAGAGAGAGAGAGAGAGAGAGAGAGAGAGAGAGAGAGAGAGAGAGAGAGAGGGGGGGGCAGACAGAGACATGGAAGGGACGGAGGGATAGGTAAATAGACAGACATATATAAAGATGTACAGACAGGAATAGATAAAGTGAGTGATTAGCATATTGATGGCGAGTTGTAGGTAAAAAATATAAGAGGAAACGAATAGAAAGATGGATGATTATCGAAATTGTATTACAAATCGGAAATGTTTATCTTATCTTATCTTATCTTATCTTATATTTACATAACTTAAGTTCAACACTGGTCTACATGAGCGTTTTACATCACGATAAACCATCAAGTAATCACGCACGGTGATTGGTTGGGACAGAACCCTGGTATCCCCGCTCAATCTCTCTGTGGTAGCACGCAACTTCACCAGGCGTTAGTCTTGGTATATAACCTAGAGTGATTGGTTGGGACAGAACCCTGGTATCCCCGCTCAATCTCTCTGTGGTAGCACGCAACTTCACCAGGCGTTAGTCTTGGTATATAACCTAGATCTACTTGCTGACGATGGTGGTAAGAAACAAAAAAAGAAACCGATTTGAGTTGAGTTGAGTTGAGTTGATTTAACGTCCAACATCAGTACTGTATAGGATACATTGTGGACGGGCCCCAAGACTGACGTTTGACAATTTAATGTGCTGCGACACACGAGACAGGGCGGGGATACTCCATGACTCCTGTCTCAGGTGGTCACATTAAACTGAAACTGACCCAACCAGTAAGAAGCGAAATCGCCAGGGCTCGAACCACGGACCTTTTGCGTTGGAAGCCGATGTTCTACCCCAGGGCCACCGCGATAAACTGAACCACCACGCATAATGTGCTGAAAGGGATACAATTATTTTCTCTGGATGGGGGTTAGAGGTTCCAAATTGATCGTCTAAGGGTACCACCTTTAAACATTTCACACTTATGAAACGAGATGCAATTGTCGCATTGGAAATACGCAATCATTTCCCTTTTGTGGGGATGTGGCAACAAGTGTGTTTACAGTAGAATGGCTAAAAACTCAAGGGATTTTAAGTGTGAAAAAAGTCGTTTCGTTTTCATCTTCCACGAGCCACATTATATTCATTGTATCATTACAGCTAATGTGGCTGTATGACACTTAGTAAATACAGTAGGCTTATGTTTATAATAGACACAAGACCCTTTTCCAAATCACTTATCTCAGTACATCAATAATTATGCAGTGTTAAACACCAGTACTGAATCAGAAAATGTGCAGACTGCATAATTATATTATCTTAACGCATGTTTTTGACACTCCATGTAATGCTACTCATAGAAAGAAAAGTGTTGAATTCGAAACACTATAACCATGGGGGAATAAACGAGGCAATTTTACAAGTTGGTAAAGTCTTTTTTACACTTTTCATGTTGGGAATCCTTTCAACAATTTTCAGTCTACTACTTCATGGTTTCTATACTCTGGAAATTCCGTGATGAGACTTTTTGTTTCGCTTTGTATAACGGGTCCTTTTTTATTCTTATCTCATCCCCCATTCCTCTACTTGGCCTCCTAATTTCGTGAAGCCATAGATGAAAAGATATCTTCGATGTGCCAAATTACTGGTTGTGGCGTGTGGGGTTAATCGGTAGGACTGCCAACTTGATGAAAATATACAAGTGTACGCAAGAAGTGTAAGAAAACCTGTACACATACGACTTTTTGAGTGAAGGATTGGCAACTCTAGATATCACCAGGTCTACAGTAACTAAAGATTTGCCACACAACTAGACGCCAAAAAACGTATAAATAAACGCTTCCTTACATTTTTTGCAATCATTAGTCTCCACACACTCTGAAGGTTTACTGGTCTGGCAGCATCCCTGTAAATGTTGGTCGAGAATTAGGTCAGTCAGCGCTCGGGCCGGGCCGGGTTTCTGGGAGATTGTCGGGACTCGCGAACTAATGGGACAAACTCGCGACGGGCCAGAAATTAGATCGAGACTGGCTCGGTTTAGCCTCAATACTTGCAGAGCTTCCGGCTGGGAGAGTGAGAAATTGGACCTATTTTCTAAACACTATTTAGGAGATGTAGATCTAGAAATTTAGAAACCATTTAGTTTCGGTCATGAAGTTTTTGATTGAATGTACACAAAAATATTTAATATATATGATTATTATTTTTTTCCATACAACTTGTTGACGGATGTTTTTCGATATTCTCGTTGTATAGTAAATGGTTTATTTTGGGCGGATACCATGAAAGGAATACTGATTGTATAGTATCGTACAAGCCAAAATAATTATTCCTCCTCGGTTAATACGTATTTTGAGGTCACGTTGTCATGATGGTTTCTTTGGTACAAATATGAATAACATTTGGACGTGTCCTATTAATGAAATGTTTTTGGAGATCTCGTCTTTGGTAGGCCTATAAATAAACAAGTGTAGGTCCATAAGGTTTCCGAAATGTATGTATACTAAGACAACTGGCTTTTGTTCAAATGATCTGGGACACCAGTTGAGAAAGAACCTGAAACCTTTTTCACAAGACCAGCTTCTTTACAAGACCAGATATGCGCTTTTGCAAACTGAGCCATCAAGCGCCCCAAAAGCATCAGGTTTAGTTCAGAACAAGAACAAACTAGGCGCAACAACTTTCTATTGAGATAAACTTTCCCTAAATGTGATGTGAGTGGGAGCTGGCGCAAGTGGTAGAGCGTGGATGTCGGAATTGTGAGTTCCCTGGTTCGAAACCCACAAACGGTGAAAAATTAATTTGTGCGATTTCGTTCCCTGGTTAGTTTAATGTCAGTATCTGTATAATGTGACCTGCTGAGGCAGGAATCATAATATTTCTACACTGCCTCTGTGTGGCAGTACGTAAATTTTTTCGACGTAAGTTTCGGAACCCGTCTACAATAAAAATATATAGTCTAAATAGTGTTGATGTTGAACGCTAAGCAAGAATCAAACAAATAAATATCTCTCTATTTCGGGAACTTTTTTTCTTTGTGTAAAAGATTTATTAATGACGTCGACGACCATGACCCTATTTTTTCCTGCATTAGTTACCATGTCAGAAGAAAAAAAACACATTAAAACATACTTGACATGCAGTAATTGGTCTCGCGTGTGTTACGAGAGATTAATATAATTGCATTATTATGTTAATAGGTCTCACCCGATACAATATATTGAAACATCTTACCAGAGAAAGAAGTTCTATCCTGAATTATGTGTCCTTGATTCCAAGGGGATTATTCGGGGCGACTGGTCCTAAAATTGGCCGTTGCTTGTAATTATTTCAATAGCTCTTTGTAGAAGAGTTACCTCCCTCCCAGTTTATTCAACGTTTTGTATGTTCCCAAAGGAGAACCACTAACGGGTTAAAGACTTAACTCTTTGAGCCCGAGAAGCCGCTCTTTTTAGGGCTAAAGATTTATAGTCGACAAATTTGTTCTTATTACAAAGACAGAACGGGGATATCCGCACTTCTGTCTTAACATTATCCCATTATAGTGACACTGACCAAACAAGTTTGAATAATACAATTAGCTGGACTAAGGAGGGTCAATTAACGCATTCTTATGGGTCTCTAATAGCTCTGTGAGCTTAGAAAACGCACAGTGAAACAAATAAATCATGAATTAAACCATACAACTTTAATTGTATTACAGTGTTTCTGGACAATAATGAGCATAAATGGATGCTGTGCATCGCGGTTATTCTACATAACATGGTAAAGAAGCGTTCTTTATACATAGAAAACGTTACATTTTGAGAAGGCTTAGCTTTATTCGACGGTCAGGTCTCCCTCTGTCTCTGTTTGTCTCTCTTTCTCTCTCTCTATTTCTGTCTCTCTCTGTCTCTATCTGTCTCTCACTATCTGTTTGTCTCTCTGTTTCTCTCTCTTTCTGTCTCGCCTTCTCTCTTTCTCTCTCTCTCTCTCTCTCTCTCTCTCTCTCTCTCTCTCTCTCTCTTTCTCTCTCCCTATCTTGCTGACAGCTCTAAAAATTCAGATATTCCTTCAGAGACTCGTCCACAATATAGCCAAGCTCCCAACGATGGGCTGTATAAAAAAAAAAAACTGTTGCAACAAATTTAGCATAGGACCAGTTCAAATTCACCGCGATTAACAGAATCATGTGTATCACAATGTGATATCACTCACAGTCAATAAATCTTAATTGATACTTTACAGACCTCCATTGCACTCTTTAAACCCCATCAAGATACCCAGATCTACATTAGCTGCTATTTCATGCTCTGCCATTTAATCTTTTGGAAGATATTTGCAATTGTATCTCTTGTTTTAATCTAATGCTCCTCTTCTCAATGCACATGATTTTCCATTTTTGTCCCTTCAACGTCGGTATTCAATTATTTCTGGATCAGTTTTCTATCATCGCTCGAGTTGGATTGCCATTTCGTGACTCCCCCCCCCCCCTTTCCGAGCCCTTTTTATTTACTGTCTTTCGATCCCAAAAAATATGTGCATGAAATCCAGCTACGGCTATCATTTAAAAAAAACTTTTTTTCTGTTTTTGTTTTTCATTGATTTTCATTCTCTATATGTTTGTTTTTTTGTTTGTTTTTTGTGGCTTCTTGTTTGTGTAAACGTTGCCTTTAAAAGGTTGATACACAAACGTAAGGGCATAAACCGCATCTCATTTTCTGGTGTGTGATCAATCTTCTGATAGAGGCTAACAACCTTACACACAGGCGCGTTAGGTTATGCAAAAACCTTCACAATTCAACAACTGAGCATTGTGGATTTGTATAAAAATAGAGAAGTTAATGTGGTAGAAAAAGACATTGAGAAAAAGAGAGTTTTAGTGATAAAAGATAGACAGAGAGAGAGTGTGTGTGTGTGAGTTAGAGAGAGATAACAAGAGATTGAGAGAGAGAGAGAAAGAGAGATAGAGAGAGAAAGACAGAGAAAATGTGAATTAGAGAGAGAATACGAGAGATTGAGTGAGTGACTTAGAGGGAGAGATAGAGGGAAGGAAAGAGAGACAGAGACAGAGACAGAGAGGGGAGAGAGAGAAAGAGAGAGAGAGAGAGAGAGAGAGAGAGAAAGAGAGAAGGATTATTGAGAGATGCAAGCGAGCGAAGGGGAAATAAATTATGGAATGAAAGCAGTGTAGAAAGCAAAGACAAACAAACTCGTATGCAACTATTTGGTGAACATATAAGTATGTAAAGTAGGCATTTAACTCGAAATAAAAATATAAAACAACTAGACAAATAGATGGAATGAAAGACAGAGTACAAAACAAAGGAAATGGCAAAAACTGTTCCCACAACTTTTACCTAAGATTCAAATGATGTGGCAACTCGTAAAACAGTCAGACTTTAATCTTGGGAATCTTTCACATTATCATAGTGCTACCTTGGACGTGAAACAACCCAACTCGACTAAGACGGAACATTTTTTTTTATTTCTTTTTTTTTTTCGTGCAAGGCATCGCAAACTAGCGGGGGTCCCTGCTATTAATCTAAGATTCAAATAATGGGGAATGCCATCACATCCGTCCGCTTGATAATGTTATAGGACTTGTCAAACAGAGAAAGGGAGAGAGTGGGATAGAGAGATGGGTAAAGAGAGAGAGGATGAGGAAGAGCGCTTGATAGGGTAATGGGATTTGTCAAACACAGAAAGAGACTGAGGTGGCCTGGTGAGAGAATGAGAGAGAGAGGAAGAGAGAGAGAGGGAGAGAGAGAGAGGGGGGGGGTTATTTATCAGGTTAATCGACTTGTCAGAGAGAGAAAGAAAGAGGAAGAAAGAGAACTAGAGAGATAGTGGGAAAGAGAGTGAGTGAGAGAGAGTGTGTGTGTTTGATTAATCGTCTTAGAAAGAAAGGGAGAGAGGGAGAGACAGAAAGAGAGCTTGATCAGGTTATGAGTATTGTCAAATAGAGAAAGAGAGAGAGATGGAGATAGAGAGAGGAGTAGGAGAGATGGAGCGGGATAAGGTCATTGAACTTGTCAAATAAAGAAAGGAAATGAGAAAGAGAGCATGAGGAAAAGGGGGAGAGAGAGAGAGAGAGAGAGAGAGTATGTGTGTTTAGTTTATCGGGATTGGCAAAGAAAAAAAAAGATAGGGATGGAGAGATAGAAGGAGAGCTAGAGAGCGAGTCGAGTGAGGTTATGGGATGTGTGAAATAGAGGGAGAGAAGGAGAGGGAGAAAAAAGGGAGATAGACAAGTGGATAACATTATGGGTTTGACAAAGGGAGCTAGAGGAAGAGAGAAAGAGATAGAATAGAGAAAGAGATATGCAGACCGACGGAAAGAGAGACAGAGACAGAGACAGAAAAAAAGAGAGACAAATAAAGAGACAGAGAGGGAGGCATAGACAGAAACACAGAGACACATATATAGGGACTGAGGGAGGAGAGGGAGAGAAAGCCTGATAACTGTATGGATCTCGCTAGTGACAGAGATGGAGAGAATCGCAGTGACAGAGGAAAAAAGAAAGAGAGATAGCTCGACTCCGACAGACAGGTATAGAGGAGGTATAGAGAAAAACAATTTGACAGAGGAAGAATAGTGAATTCTTCGCGCTTAGTTAATTTGTGATTTTGGATGCTACTGGTGAATTTCCCTATTTTATGAATATTTTATTCTGTGGCTGAAAATGGATGAAGTGAGATAAACAATCAATGCATTTCATTACAGAACTTGAAAACACAACAGAAGCAATAGTGGTAACCACATCAAATTCAAAAAGAATGTAAAAAACACCAAAAAGCAATAATAAGAGGTTTGTTTTTTTTTAAAGATGTTTTTTTTTTTCATTACCAAACAGGAAGTCTACTCATATTTCTCTTGATGTTTTCTTGTTATTTTTTTCTGCTTTAACAGTTGTTATTGTGATTGTTGTTGTTTGCCATTTTATGATCTGTGAGGTATAAGAAAAAAAATAAATGCACAGTGAAACAAATAATATACATAGGCGAATATATTCTATTCAAAATAGTTCAAGTCAATATTTTATTATGATGGAGCTAGGCCCAAAATTGATATTGTAAAGGCTTTTCAGCGAGTGCAAAAAATTCTTTTTAAAAAAAAACAGGAAAGAATTAGTTAAGTGTAAAAGACATGGGCAAATTCTTTAAGCAATGCAAACACTCTTTTACTTTCGTCATATGGGCATATTGAGTCAAACATTTTCAGAAGAAAGTTCTAAGCCATCCGACATTTACATATACCAATAAGAAGGATAGTTTTAAAATGTGGATTTAAATATTTAAATCCTAATCAAACAAAAAAACTGACACGAAAAAATAGCATTATCAAAATATGGCAAAAAAAAACTTTCCAATAAAAGGTTATGAAATGCAGCAAAGAGGGAAGAGATTACATGAAACATTATATTTGATGATATTTTATGGATTTAAGAAGAAGAAAAAAGAGTAAATGTAATGTTTTTTGAAGAGACGAGATTTATTAATTTTTCTTAAATGATCCCGATCGCTTCTCACCCATTTCCATGCGACCCTGAGTTTCAGAACAGGGATATTAGAATGTCCAATTTTCAAATCAAGAGTAATTATTTCAGCGTTGCCTATTCGACAATGTCACGATTTTCGTGGGTCCCAAGCTAGTAATAATATTAATGCTAAGATTCTCAGGAGCCAGTGAAAATAAAGAACGTTTACGCCAGATTGATCGTTATTTTCTTAAAATTGTTGATAAAATGCTGATTGGTAAATTAGTTTAATAGGTGATTGATTTAAGGTTGAGTGAATGGAATTTATGCCCGTGGCTTTTTTTTTTCCTTCATTTAATCTTTTGCCTAACATTATTTTTGTTAAGTATGCGTCGGCACCGTAAAAACGACTGCTTTCAAAACAATTTAGAGTTCGATTAGGTAAAAAACATCAATGCCAGCATCAGCATCACCATCAACACCATCAAAACCACCAATATCAATACCGCTATCACCACCACCATCAATACCGATAATAACAACAACACCACCACTAACATCACCACCACTGCATCATCACCACCACTGCATCATGAAGCACCACCAACAAAATCGCTTCCAAACAACAACAACAACAACAACAACAACAACAACAACAACAACAATAATAGCATTTACGGCATCAGCAGTAACAACATCATCAGTGAAAGAAACAAAAGCAGCAATAACGCTGACGAGAACAGGGGAAATATTTGGAAAGTAACCATGTTGAATAAGAAACAAATCGCTGATGTACTTTTCTAGCTAAACTCCTTTATATGTATAAAATAAACTACTTTATAATGACTTTTTCCATTCTTATGTAAACGGTATTACCATTATCTGGTGCATTAAAAATGCAATCACGTAACATAGTTATAATTCTTAACCTCCTAATATACATTTTAATCTTCTTCGCCCACTATAAATAACCCAAAAAGATCTCAATTCCAACTTCTGCCTGATTCACCGTTGTTGCTTCACAATCTACTTTTTTTCCTCTTTTTTCCATTTATTTTTCTTTCGTTTATTGGACTGCATAACAATCGATCTTTCAAGGGGCAAATCTCCTCGAATGTTTTTATATGCATGAGACATCTCACCCACTCACAGAATCCAGGCTATATTTGGCTCGTTATGCTTACTATTTTTTCTCCTCCTCCTCCTCCTCCTCCTCCTCCTCCTTCCTCCTCTTTCCTCCCTCCTCTTCTTCTTCCTCCTTCCTCCTACTCCTCCTCCTCTTGGTCCCTCCTTCTCCTGCGCCTTTTGTTTCGGTCGCATCTGAAATAGCGTATGTCCTTTAGATGGAGACCGCCTCTTCACGTTTCCCGTTGTAATTGTCTGGACACCCTTATAGACTTGAATACGTTTCTCTTTGATCAATATTTACAATTTCTTGGCGTCTTTTTTTCTTATTTGTCCTCTGTTTAAAAGGACGGTACGGTAAAGATATTACTGTCTCCGTTGCTGGCGTTTTTCAGGTGCTTTTCTCATATTCGCATAGTCTGGATCTAGAAAACTTTAATTAGTTCCAAAAGAATCGTATACGTATACAAAAAGCTTTGCTGATTGGAAATGCATTTTTTTTGCTTATTCATTTTATGACAGTTTTGTGTATTGTTTATAATGTATGTATGCCATTTAAATTATATCTAACCTTTTTATTTAGGAAAGGCCACTAAAGGGTGCCAAAAGATTTTTTGTGAATATCATATCTCGAAGATAAATGAACTTGATCCAGACACAGTCTCTCTCTCCTTCTCTCTCTCTAACTTTTTTGTCTCGCTATTTTTATTTCTCTTTCACTATATACCGCTTTCAATCTCGGTCTCTCTTTGTCACTCTGTGTCACTATCTTCGTGCCCTTCTCTCTCTCCTCTCTCTCTCTCTCTCTCTCTCTCTCTCTCTCTCTCTCTCTCTCTCTCCCTCTCTCTCTCTCTCTCTCTCTCTCTCTCTCTCTCTCTCTCTCTCTCTCTCTCTCTCTCTCTCTCTCTCTCCCTCTGTATCCCTCTGTTTACCAAATTGTCCTACCCCCACTACCAGGGGCATCACTTTGACACCCACTCAAAACCAGATGTTCTAATCGCTCTGAGACAGAATCTCAGGTACTTGCTCACACATGTTAATACTATAAGTTTCTCTCTTTCTCTCTCTCTCTTTCTCTCCTCTCTCTCTCTCCTCTCTCTCTCCCTTTAGAATATAGCCTATATTATAGTGCTGATGTTGGACGTTAAACCAACTCAACAACTCTCCCTTTAGTCTATCTCTTGCTCTATCTCTTCTCTTTCTCTCCCTTTCTCTCCTTCATCTCTCTCCTCTCTCTCTCTCCCTTTCCTTCTCCCTCTCTATCTCCCTTTCTCTCTCTCTCTCTCTCTCTCTCTCTCTCTCTCTCTCTCTCTCTCTCTCTCTCTCTCTCTCTCTTTCTCTGTAAAAACAAGCAAAGAGGAAAAAAATTATCTAGTTCTGTTTGCCCCTGTATGTTTGTTTTTACAGAGAGAGAGAGAGAGAGAGAGAGAGAGAGAGAGAGAGTTAGATGAGAGAGAAATAGAGAAACTTGTAGTATTAACATGTGTATATATGTATCATACTTAACTCTTTCTACTCCTTCTCCTGTTGAAACCATCCTTCAACCATGTTTATTTCTTTCTTTTATTTTTCGTGCTCTTTTTAGCTTTCTACTAATTTTGTTTCCTAACTCTTTTTCGCTTTCTAACCACATTGCTCTATATATTCGTTTTCTTTCTCTTTCTCTATCTCTCTCTATCCTCACTCTTTATTTTTCTTCTTTTTTGTGTTTACCGTTTCCCGGTCTTTGTGTATTTGACGAATTATCTTAACTGGAAAGAGAAACAGCACAGAAAATTGATTTGATTCTCTAGAAAGATGCCTTACGGTGCAAGTTCACAATTTGATAAAAAAAATCTGGGGAGGCAGCAGCAGGTTTACCCAGCTTGAGCAACTTTGCTCACATTGAATCATGTTGATATTTGATATAATTTATGACGAATTGCTGATCAAGGGCAAATTCTAAATAAGATTTGACGCTAGACATGATTTATAAAAAAGCAATAGGTTTTAAGTGTGTAGGTTTTGTATTAAAAAGCAATGGTTTAAAAAATAGAATGTGGTTATAGATAAGTATATAGTAGACAGATTCAGATTCAAATTAGTGGTGATGATAACGATTCAAGGAAGGGTATAAGTTAAGATTGAAAGAAACAGAGAGATAAAGAATGCTCTCATCATGTTTGGGAACTAAGACAAAGCGAGAGTGAGAGAGCGAGCGAGAGAGAGAGAGAGAGAGAGAGAGAGAATGATAAAAGTTAGTACATAGACTTGTACATAGTTATAGACTGTTAACGAAAATACTAAATACTTTATACATTTCTTTTACATAAACAGATAATGGTTTGAAGATGACAAAGACAGAACGAGAGAGAGAGAGAGAGAGAGAGAGAGAGAGAGTGCAGGTGTGAGAGAGTGCAGGTGTGAGAGAAATGTAGGCGAGAAAGAAAAACAAAGAGATCAAAAGAATAACCCAGGAGAAAAAGAGTAATTGTTATTTATAAAGCTAACATGCAAAAAATGAAAAGGTTAACCAGATGGAAAAAAACGCGGCAAGAAATAAGGGGGAGACAACTTTGAGTGGTTGTATGCTCATATAATTATGAAGAATGCAAGATAGCTTTAAAATATAGTTGAAGTTAGAGAGGACAAGAAAAAGAGAGTTTGAGAGAAAGAGAGAGAGAGAGAGAGAGAGAGAGAGAGAGAGACATAGAAAAAACTGAGACAAACACAAGAAATAAAAAATAGAGACATGTATGATAAGAACATGTTGACCGACAGATTCACAGACCAGCGTAAAATTATTTTTTATGTTTTGCTTGGAAAGAAGAGGAGATATTCGAAGCATTAGGCAAAAACTTGTATCAGAATCAGCAACATTATAGGACGCAAAGTTACAAAGAAGGCTTGAGGGACAGAAAACATGGGAAAGCAGCCTTGCAGTAGATGAGTTTAATATGCAATGATTTGATTGAAGTAGAAAATGTATATTAATTTTTCTGTTATTGATGATGAATGAAATATACTGACAACTTGTGTATTATTATTGCTGCTCTCTCTCTCTCTCTCTCTCTCTCTCTCTCTCTCTCTCTCTCTCTCTCTCTCTCTCTTTCTATTTCTCTCTTTCTCTATAGGCCTCTCTTTGCATTTTTGTCTCTCTCTCTCTTTATCTCTCTGTCTCTCTCTTTGTCTCTCTCTCTCGCTCTCACTCTCTCTCTGTCTATATATGTCTCGGTTTCCCTCTAACAACCCTACGATTCGATCTATACATCTCCCTATTTAACTGTCTCTATATCTATCTATCTATCTATCTATCTATTTATCTATCTATCTATCTATCTATCTATCTATCTATCTATCTATCTATCTATCTATCTATCTATCTATCTATCTATCTATCTATCTATCTATCTATCTATCTAGTCTATCTATCTATCTATCTATCTATCTACTCTATCTTCTATCTGTCTATTTATCTACCGAACTATCTATCTACATATCTGTCTTCCTGGACCTCTTTATCAATCAGCATCTTTTCATCTCTCCGTCTCTTTTTTCCACCTAAAAGCCTTACGATTATTATTTTTGTTGTTTATTTTATTTTTAATTTACTAGATGCATTAGACTAGCTGAAGCTGTCAGCTTGTTCACATCAGCATTTTAAAATCATTTTGACAGCAAAATGTCTGAGGTCAGAAAGCTTTATGAAAAGAATATTTTCTTCTCGGTCGATTCTTTCAGTGCGCTCGATTTTTGTTTCAACTTGATTTACTAAGCTTTTGTTCATAGCTTTCAATTCTAGCTCGTTTTTTGAAACATATGGCTAAGTCTTGTCATGTATTTTGACATCTCTCTCTCTCTCTCTCTCTCTCTCTCTCTCTCTCTCTCTCTCTCTCTCTCTCTCTCTCTCTCTCTCTCTCATTCCTCTCTCTCTCTCTCTCTCTCTCTCTCTCTCTCTCTCTCTCTCTCTCTCTCTCTCTCTCTCTCTCTCTCTCTCTCTCTCTCTCTCTCTCTCTCTCTCTCTCTCTCTCTCTCTCTGCCCCTTTCTCCATCGCACTCTTTGGTAGGGCGTTACATTAAAATTTGGGTTCCCAAACTTTTCATTAAGCCTGCTAAATTTCAATCGTGTGCTTTGAAAAATGAGAAAAAAAAACAACAACAAATGAATCACATCATGTGGGATGCTAGCCGTCTAAACACCCCTCACCAGGTAGGCTGTAATGAGGTTGGGCTATCAGGTGATAGTCTGACACCTTTGAAATCACTTTTCAAGACGGAATCGAGAGGGTCGAGGGGTGCTGTAGAAGAATGAGATCTGCGAGGGGTTCTGATGTGAGATTTCAACAACAACAAAAAAGAAAAGAAAGAAATACACAAAGGGGTTTTGGTCGTTTTTCTTAAGTTTAAGTCTATCGTCTGGAACGTCGTCATACTGTGGACTGGTCTCAAGATTAAAGGCTAGAAGTTGTACGTGCTGTTCTAAGTCTGTCTGTCTGCCTGTCTGTCTGCCTGTCTGTCTGTCTGCCTATCTGTCTGTCTGTCTGTCTGTCTGTCTGTCTCCGTCTGTCTGTCTGTCTGTCTGTCT
>RQTK01000437.1:240709-302610 GCA_003991915.1 Elysia chlorotica
TTGTCATCATCATCATCATCATCATCATCATAATAATAATCATCAGATCGGTTATCTAGTTTAAGTACTCTAAGATCACTTATCATCATTGCCTGGGTATAGACATCATATGGCATAACTTTGTTTCATTACTGCCCCAGATACATGTGTATTTGTATTCTATGACATTACCTCGGTTTATTCCTCCCTCAGACAATGTGTATCTACTACCATGTAACATTTACTTGTTATATTCCTCTCGCAAAAAACTGAGTATATACGAGTATACATACAAATTTAAATCGGTTTATTTCTTCCTTAGATGCATGTTTATCTACTACCATGTGACATTTATTTGTTTCATCTCCCCCACCCCCCAGACACATTCGTATCTTCTACCACGTGAGATTATCTTGTTCAATTTCTTCTCTAGAAACATGAGTATTTATACCTTAATTGGGTTTAATTATTCCTTGGAATTGTTGAGTTGAGTTGGTTTAACGTCCAACAGTAGAGTAGCACTATATAGGCTATATTGTGGACGGGCCCCAAGACGAACGTCTGGCAATTTTACGTGCTGCCACACACGAGACAGGGCGGGGATGCCATGACTCCTGTCTCAGCCGGCCACATTATACTGACAACGACCTAACCAGTAGGGAACGCAAAAGCCAGAGGATTCGAACTCGGGACCTTTTGCGTCGGAAGCCGATGTTCTACCCCTGGACCACCGCGCCCCCCAATTATTCCTTGGAAACATTATGACATCAACTTGTTTAATTCTTCCCCCAGGTACATGTGTATCTGTCACCCGTTCCATCACTGGATGACCATCTGCCGGGCCCGTATCATTGTCTTTGTCATGGGCGTGTGCATCTTCTTAATCGGAGGCATCGTGGCTGCCCATCACAGGACGACCAAAGAATATTCTGAAGACCAGATACGAAAACTCATCATGTCAACCATTTCTCCGGGAATGGGGACTGAAGGGGGCGTGGCTTCAGAGTCAAACTTCACCACCAATCACGACGCTGCAGGAGCTATTCTGACGTCGATAGGACTTGACCACGCCTTCACCGCCTTCCCGTTCTCTCCCGGACCGAGCTATTCCCAGGAACCTGGCAGGCCGGCAATGTCACTGAACCGAACAGAGCTGGTGTTCACGCCCCCAGCCAATGATGGGCGTGGCCAGATTTTGGACTCCGCCCACATTTACACCCGTGCGGGGGAGAGGGCTTCCCTAGGTACTGCCACTGTGCACAGCAAATGCACAGTAGACACGGGCTTCATCCATGAAGAGTTCTTCAAATATTTTCATAAGGGCTACATCAGCATCTTCATCCTGAGCTGTATCATCGTTCTTGTGCTCTACAGCCTTATCTACAGGTAATGCCAGCTGTTTGAATCTGGTTGTGTTTCTTGACGGAGAAAATGCGCAGGAGAGATTGAGTGATAGAGATAAAGATTTGGGGGGGGGGGGGGGGGTTGAGAGAGGAAGGTGGAAAAGAGAGAGGGTGAGATAGATGGAGAGGTAGGGGCGATAAAGGTGGAGAGCTAGGGTGGAAGAGATAGGCGGAGAGATTGAGATAAAGAGGGGAAGAGAGAGAGAACTAGAGATAAAGATAGAGATTAGGGTGACAGAAAGCGATAGGAAAAGATATCGAGAGGGAGAGGGGTAATGGGGAAATTAGCAAGAGTTAGGACAGTTAAGCTTTTTATTTATTTTTAACGTCCTGTATGTTGTGTTTGAACGATGTTGAGGGTTCCTATACGGAAACATTAAATTTATTCTAATCCTGAGTAAGGAAGCTGTATGAAAGTGCAACAAAAATCAAATTTCAAGAATAGTTGGTAGTTGTAGGACCACGTCAATGTTATTTTATTTATCAACAAAACGAAAATACAAATTTCCATGAGAAAAGTGCTTGAGTTTTCGCACAGTAATTCTAGTATATGATGATTTTTCTCTCAAAAATGACTTTAATAGTATTTTCACTAAGGGTTATTTTTCTAATCCCCATGTAAAGGCAATAATGTGTTTATACCTTTTTGCTTTCCCTATCATTCAGGTCCGTGATTGCCCAGCGCAAGAAAAAACTGCGCATCAAGTCTGCGCAATGCTGCTTGCTGTGGAACGCCACCAGTGTGGAGGCGCCGCCAGAAATGATGGAGATGACGCAAGATATCGAGCTCAGTCACGTGAACGGCGGAGAGGACCGATTCGCCACTCGGCAACTTTCGGGAGCGGGAGCAACCGCCGAGGAGCTCGAGGCGGCCATTACCGACGGAGGCAACACTTCCGCGCCTGCGCATAACAACGGCTCCAGCGGACCGCCAGTAGTCCGGAAGAGCTCGCTCTCCAACGCTCGCATTGAGCGCATGCGTGTGGCCAATATTAAGACGGCTGGTACACTTTTCGTCGTCACCATCGTTTTTATTATCGCTTTTCTGCCGGCGTGGCTTATGGTCACAAACGTTTTGCAGATGAATGTCATCGTATTTTACATGTATTTTATCTACAACGTGGTGAATCCTTTCATTTACGCGTTCCTGAACCAGAATTTTAAGACGGAGCTGAAGCGGATCTTTCATTGCCGTGCTCAGTGAACTATCAAAGCACAGTTAAGGTGGAACTTTTATATTAGCTTTGAGAATACCCTTAGTGGAGAGCAGCCCAAAACAAATCCAAGTAAAGAACACCCAGTCTAATGTGTATACCGTTGAACCTACCAAGTCGAATAGACCATAAGATGACATTAATAATCTTTCCTGAGGTGTTACAGCCATCAACATAAACACACATCGATTGTTATGGCAAGAATAACACAATCTGCTCGGAATCTTCGGAAAATGCTTCTAAGGGCTAATCGCAGTATGAGACTGACTGTCCCAGGAGTATCTTACGATCAACATGTCTATTGCTTTGATCTGGACTTAACCACCCTGGCATCAGACCGTGAAAATATGGCGTGAAGTAGCTATTTACAAACTGAAATCAGTTTAATACCATGCCTGAGCTTTCTTGTCTGTGGCAATTATAGAGGTGTAGATGCCAGTACAGAGCCACAAAGTGTATATGAACGGAAATGTTCTGTTTAATTTTCTCTTGGTGGCTTGTTGGGCTGGCAGCAGTGTATGGAGGATCAGAAACAAAAGGTCCAAGCATGGACTATCTGATTTCTCCGTCCTCTTACCCCACGCTTCTGTCTCGTTAAGCCACGACCAAAACACGTTGTGAGTGTTGGGTGGCCTCGATATACCTGCACATACTGGCTCGCTGAAAAGAAATTGTTTAGACTAGATTTGTGCCATTTGCTTTAAGCATCCTGACTATATCCATAAGTACAGGTCTAGTAGAAAACGCAGCAATAGCTTTAAGCCTACTTATCTGCAGATCTTAAACAAAAGTCTTAAGCGTATCACAAAATTATACTTACGATCTTAAAACCTTAGCCCTTAGCTGTTCAAGGCGCCAGACAGTTCAGTTGGTAGAGCGCTGGCGTGAAGAGTAAGAGGTTTGAGGAGTTCGAGAGATTCGACATGCGATCATAAGGTGGCCGTTTGTGCTTGAAGGAAGGCGTCATAGTAGTAAGGAATTATATTAATTTGTTTTATTTTCTGTCTTTTGCACCTATAAATGATCCATGAATCACCCCAGGAAAAAATATCTAAACCCATCTCAAAAGTTTTCTATTAGAATCTTAATAGGAATTTCACTGCACTAGACTTTCAGCTCTGAAAACGACTGTGTGATGTGGTGAGACAAGGAGATGCAGTATGTTCAAGGTTGGAATCTAAACACGGTGCCTCGGTTTAAGGGTAGAGCGTTCGTCTTCTACGCAAAAGGTTATAGTTGAATCGGTAACAGTATAACGTGACCAGAAAGCTTACAATAATATATTAATATAATTATATATTTCGTTCGGCTTTAGGAGATTACCTCAAAAGTTTATTGTTGACAGCACGTAACACTTGTCAGCTTTTAATCTTGTGCCCCGTTTCCGTATTTTTTTTTCAAAATTGTTTATGGGTGTTTTTTTATCGCCAGTCTTTTTTATTAAAAGAAGATGAATAACGAGAGAGTAGATGTTGGAGAGAGAGAAGGACCGTAACTACTCTTTTCAATGTTTATTTAGACCACCATCTTCACCACCCAACCTTTTTGTTATCATAAACAGTTATATTCATGTACTCTATAACAGCTACAAAGCATTATATTCTGATTGCACCCTCCTACATCTGACATATCCTTTAATAACCATCAAGACATTTTCATTGATTAACAGCATCATAAAACAAGCATCTCAATCTTTAGTTTTACCTAAGAACACTTCCCATTTAAATACCACCATGAACATCGGTAACGAACTGTTTGCTTCGTGCGAGTTATTTTTTTTTTCATTAAATTTCATTATCTGATTTTTTTTATCGGAAGTAACTTATCACCATATTACGAAAATTTTTGTAATTAATTATCAACATCATCATTAAGATTGTCTAAATCATCATCACACATTTTGTTTGCATAATCTGTTTTACATATACTTTTACCAATAAAAACGATGATTCTTTTATGCTCATTCACAAAATCATAATTTAATATTACTTTAAATTGATACTGCAACTGTCTCAATTCTGCGTACTCTTGATTTTATCCTCCCGATTTACTGTATTGCGTAAGAACCAGATTAGCTAACTTTAAAGCCTTGTTTGGTGTTAACAAAAAGGTCTTTAAAGTTGATCCGGCGATTGGTCAAAACTACAATCGTCTTCAGATTTTTTTTACTAGGAAAAGTATGTTTACACTTTTCTTTCAAAAGAAACTTTTATTACACGTTTGAAGTTATTGAGATCTATTGCACTTAGAAAGGGACATCGGTATTGTGAACTGACAGCGGTTTTGCTCATAAGGCAATGAGAAAGTTTTCTAGTTTTTCCTATACCTAAGCGATTTGTGCTCCGGGCTAAAGGCGGAAGGTTCGTGGTTCGAATCCCAGCTAGCGCTTTCTCCGTGAATGCTTTTGGGGAGGACCAGGGTGTCTAAAAGTAATCAAAACTTATTTTTACTGTTGCGCTGTAATTTGTTAGTGTTTATTGTTTTAAACAAATTTCGTTCTTTCCGCTTACAAGGGCTTTGTTTGTTGTTGTTTTGTTTTTGTTTCTTTTTTGTTTTGTTTTTGTTTGTTTGTTGTTTTTTGTGTTTTTGTTGTTTTGCTGTGTTTTTTTTTTTTTTTGTTTGTTGTTGTTTTTTTGTTTGTTGTTGGTTTTTTTTGTTTGTTTTTCAGTTGTCGCCTAGAACGTATTTCTGGTGTCTACTAACTTCTTAGTTAAAAATAGATTTTTCTTGTACTGAAATGAAGACAAGTTTCTTGCATTTCATAGCTTTAAATTCTTGACCGTGCTTCCAAAACAACAGGCAAGTTCACAGAAATAAGCACATATTTGCATTAAAACCCATTTAATGAGCTATATATTACTTTTAAAATAGAGAGAGAGAGAGAGAGAGAGAGAGAGAGAGAGAAACCGTTAAAGTTTAAGAAAGGTATAGAAAAATAGCTAGGAGAGACAGCGGCATGCAAAAAGACACGGACGGAGAGATATATCGACAAAGACAGGGACAGAGAGACAGAAACATAGACAGACAGTTAATGAAAACAGAGAAAGTCATGGAGGCACAAAGGCTGACAGAGATAGATAGAAAACGTCCGTCTTTTAGAAAGGAATTAGATCAGGTCGACTTTTGTATCGCTGTTTTACGATTTTCGGTAACTTTACAGCTCTGTCTAATTCCATGATTGTATATACTGTTTCTATATCACTTTGTATATTATACATCTAACTATAAAGTAAACATTGCACTGTCACTGTTTTCGTTTAACCATGTACGGAAAGCTCAATCGAGCGATGCACTTCTTGTAAGAAATGTGTCAACTTAAAAGTTAAATTTTTCTTGACATTATTATACTCTTTATCTAACACGAGGCTGTGTAAAACCCAAATGTTATTGCGAATTTTTTAAAGTTGTAATTTTCTGACGGAATGTAAGACCATCACCCTTTTCTTCATCTGTGAGTTTAATGATACACGTAAGAACTATTACATATATGTGCGCTTTTCCAACAGAAAAGTATCTTTTAATGTTATTGCTCCACTTATACATTTTTGTTTGTACTTTATAAAAAGGATTCCATGATTTTGTATAAGATCGTGAGGAAGCAACATAGGCTACATATGCCAGTAGTCATAAAGAAACAAGATTATTTGAATCATGTTTAAGCAAAAATTTATAGCGAAAACTCATGAATCCTGAAAGATTTATTTTATTGTTGGTTTTTTAATAGAGTACAAAGGTTTTAAGGAAATGAACTTAAAATCTGCTCCTCATTTCTATTTGTTTATAGTTATATAAATGTTCAATCCACCTCCTACGTTAATAGATTGTACAAAAAATGTTTCTAAAAACCAATCAAAAACGTGCTCAGTCCCTTTATCTTTATCCAGAGAATAAGTTGGAAATGTGTTTTTAAACACTGATGTGTTTTTTTCTATAAACTATTCGAAAAACAAACCATCCGTTTTATTGTGCTATTTTACTCTTACTTTGTATTGTAGATAGTTCACTGTATAAACCGCATATGAAATCCTACAACATCCTTAATTTTTATTTTAAATATCCTTAATTTTTGAGGCCCTCAAACAAAATATACATTATATTAATCAGAATGTTTTATGACATATAACCATTTTCTTGATATATACTTTTTATTTTATAATCATGCATACTCTTTTTTGTAATCATAAATATTTTTTTCTATAAACGTATACAATA
This sequence comes from Elysia chlorotica, assembly GCA_003991915.1. Taxonomy (NCBI): domain Eukaryota; kingdom Metazoa; phylum Mollusca; class Gastropoda; family Plakobranchidae; genus Elysia; species Elysia chlorotica. The sequence continues at coordinate 247,518 of RQTK01000437.1, forward strand.
CACTTTTTACTGTTTAATTTTGAAAATAATGTGTACGGGTTTGGGTATAAGCTGGTTTTAGAAAAAATGTCATTTATGAGTTCGAGAGGAATATTGAGTCTCAGATGTCTTGATTTTACAACTAAGTGCAAAACCTCTAAAAACATACCACTCTACTTCATACAACTTATCCGGCAGTTGATAAAGCTCAAGAGAATAAATAATCAAAATTAGATATATAATACATTTTAAATATCCTTACGTCTACATGGAAATTCAAAAAGATTCCAAAACAAACACCTTAAGATGAATTGATTTATACCCTTAGTATAAAGAATTGGAAATCCAAAAGATTCCAAAACAAACACCTTAAGATGAATGGATCTATACGCCATACAAAAAGAACTTCTCATGCAGCTGTCTATCACAAGGCACTTTTAGTCAAAAACGTATAATGAATTTAGTGCGTAAAACGCACTTACCACGTCTGAAGTTGGCATTACTGCGTTGAACCCGTTCACATGAAGAGATCGGAAGGGCACTTGAAACAGTTTTGTGACTGGCTGCTTAACAAAAGAAATAAAAGGAAAAAAGAAACTGTAACGGTGTTATTTGACATGCACTCTTTTGCAGTGTAATTGGAAGTTTTCCCTGAAGATCCTTCCTTGTTGGCGTTTAATAAAGAGAGAAAAAGAGAGACATAAAGAGAGACAGGCGCAGAGATAGAGACATAGAGAGATGAAGAAATGAGGAGACAGGGAGAAAGGGTAAGAGAGATAGGCAGATAGAAAAAAGGACAGAGAGATGCCGGTAGACATACACACAGACAGTCAAAGACAAAGACAGAGACTTACAGACAGACAGAGAAAAATAACTTTTGAGAGACCAACAGACCAATAGACAAATACAGAAAGACAAGGAAAGAGAGAAAGACAGGCAGGCAGGCATGAAAGACAGACACAAAGAAAGAGACAGAGATCTCTCGTTTATACCAAACGTCTAAGGACAGACGTCTGATTAAGATAATTTGAAATCCACAAGGATGAGGGGAAAGGAAAGGGGGGGGGGGGGTGAGATATCATATGTAGTAGAGAGTCAGCCTTCTCAAAAGGTGACGGTTCGAGCCCATGGATTCAGTATGATGTGATCAACCCGTGTTATCCACGGGTTATCTCGTTGAAGCAGCGCGTAAAAGTGTCAGACTTAAATCTTTGGTCTCGTCCGCGATATAGTCTAGCAGTTGATTTTGAAGAAACCAATAAACTAAACCAAGCAAGAAGTAACACAAGTTTCTATGTAACCTGTCGCTTGACAAATATCACTTGTGTGTCGGATTTTTATTTGTGAACGGTTTCTCATTTTTTTAATCCATGGAAAAGGTACTATGATCTTTATAAGATGGTACCTTAGATGGATGAGGAAAACACGAATATTACAGGTGTTTTGGTTTTGTTGTTTTTTTTTAACTGTAGAATCACCAGGTCCAAAAACAAAGTTGTTCAACTATTGTCAAAGACCTCCTTCTAAAGAATGTATGAGCGATATTTTATTGAATGTATCAGTATTTTGGGTTCGTATATTTGGTGAATAAAACTAACACATTCATTACCTTTGGTGTCTTGTTTTAACTTCATCAACTTGTTTCCAAATTGTATCTCTCTTTTTTTTAATAGAAATAATTATCTCCATCGTCATCATCATCATCATCATCATCATCATCATCATCATCATCATCATCATCATCATCATCATCATCATCATCATCATCATCATCATCATCATCATCAACAACAGCAACAGATCTTGGATTTCAACCCATAGGAATCTTTTCATTCAAGGTTTAAAGATTGCACAACCACAAAGAACTAGGCAGTCATTAAGTTTAATAACATTATATCATTATAGTTAGCTGTTAAAGTGTAATGTGAAAACATTGACCATCCAAATTAAAGCAATTTCCTAACGAACGGAATAATTCAATATCAAAATGCCCACGTAGGAGTATTAAGTATTAAATAAACTATAGAGTGGTTCTCTATAGAGTTTAACGTCTCATAGGTTTCTCTAGGGAGTCCTATACGGCGACGGGCCCTAAGACTGATTTCTGACAATTGTATGTGCTGTCACACACGAGACAGGGCGGGGATACCATTAAACCTGTCTCAGGCCGGTCACATTATACTGACACCGACCCAACTAGTTAACTATAGATTATAATAGCATATACTTAATATCTTAATATAGAGAACACATAAGAGCGATGTTGTGGATGCATCAGTGCTGGATTCGAGGCGGGGCCTGCGGGTCCAGTCCCACGGAAAGGGACTTTCAACTGCAGAAGCGGTGCCCCTTTAAAATGCTTTTTAACCAATTTAAGAGCATGTACACCCATTCACAAGTTTCACGCGTGATAGAAAAGGGAGAAACAAGGGATGAATGAAGGCCGTCTACCAGTGGTAGTTTGTTGGCACCCCGCAGTGCCCATTTGGCAGGTGCTAAGCCAGGGAAGTAGCCGTGAGTGGAACCAGTAGCTCTTTTACAGCGAGGCAGGCATCTGGAGCGCCGCGCTTAATGGGTTAATTTAAAATCATTTATCTTAGGACAATTATAAGGGACTGAGAAGCCCCTCATCTAAGATGGACCCAGGGCCCCCTGTAACCTAAATCCGGCTTTGGTTGATAAGGTTCCATGTAGCCCTCTGGCGTATGGGTCTGCAGTTGTAGTCCAAGGCCCCACGGATTTTGCTCTCTATAGAGAGAGGGAGAAAGATGACGGAGCTCGGCTCCCTCTCTGAGCTCTCTCCGGGTTTAACGTCTCCTAGGTTCCCCTGAGGGATCCTATACGGCGACAGACGGTATTGACAGAGACAAAAGCTCAAGAAGACAGGTCATGAAAGATACTACTCTAGTCCGTTCTACTACTATGAGGCTGGTCCTCTAATGAATGGGTTCCGGATTTTAGAGGTTCTAAAGTTGAGGGAGAAAGATAAGACCTTCTCTTCTACGCTAGTGAGGATGGGTAAGATTAGGTTTTGTACATTTAATTTTCTTTTTAAGATGGAGGAGGGGGTGCAGAGAGAGAGAGAGAGAGAGAGAGAGAGAGAGAGAGAGGGAGAAAAGGGGGGGGAGAGAGAGTTTGGAAAGATGCGCAGAGTGTAGGTTTGTACAGTTTTAAATATGGATTATTACCTTAATAGTATTCTACAGAAGTATTGTTCCAACAATTCCATTATGAGATGCAGTTCCTATGCCATTTCACAGAACAGGGAAAGGAATCGTGATATTCTGGAAATATGGACAATCATTCTAAAAACAAAATAAAAAGACAGGTCTGACATCAAGAGTCTACGTCTATTCTAGTGAAGGGAAAATAATAATTGCCCTGAGTATAGAATCAAGACATCATGAGCACAATAATTATAAACTTTTCTTAAAACTCGTCTGAAGCCTTTTTATTCGAATGTTTTTTTTTTTTAGTTTTAACACGCGTCGTAATCTCGTAACAACTTTGTACATACGATTTTACCATAGAGGTAGTAAGTGGCTCTATTTAGATCTAGTTTCGTTACAGCTAGATCTGGATAAGTATTTTTTTGTTATTTCTTAGTTAACCTAATTTAGATTTCAGATCCAGATATTGTCTAAAAAATAAATAATAAAAAATATACTTGCTTTATAAGCTATCAGAATAATTGTCGTTGTAATGGAAGTTGTTCAGGAAAATAACTCATGAATAAGATAATTCGCCAATGGCAACCCCAATCATACAGGAAAAGAAGATAATGTAAATTGCTCGTTCAAGGATTTTCACAGATTTTTCACTACGTTGGGTGCCTATTACACCATATGATTTTTTCGCTTGATAATTAGTTATAGAGAAAGTTATCGACATCATTATACAATACACTTTAACGCTCGTTGAGACGTTAGCACAAGTATGGGTAGCGAGATTGATATAGAAAATTTGCGAATCCATTCTGTTAAGTTACGTTACTGATGTATTCAGTTGTTGGGGTTTTTTTGGTTGTTTTTTTTTAGTTGTTTTTTTTGTTTTGTTTTGTTTTTTTGGGGGGGGGGTTGTTTTTGTTGTTTTCTGTGTGGAGTTTTTTTTTTTTTTTTTTAGAAGAATTCCCTGTTAAAATGCAGCTATGTTAGCAAAAAAAACTGAAGGTGAGTTTGTGCATGTGTATACCTGTCTGTTTATGTGTCCCTGTCTGTGCGCTTGTCTGTCTTTCTGTTCCTTTATCTCTCTCCCCCTCTCCCTCTTTTCCTCCCTCTCTCTCTCGACTCTCTCTCTCTCTATCTATCTCTGTCCTTCTTTATTTCTCAGTATCTCTTTCCTTTCCCTTCGCTCTCTATTTTATCTCCCTTTTATTTCGCTTCCTCCCTCCCCCTCTATTTACTCCATTGATTTGTATGATTGCTCTCACCTCCCCCGAAAAGGACATTGTTTACTCTGTTGTACTGTTTTTCCTTTTACCGTCATTTGCAACTCTAGGGCTGACACTGGTCAACGCCAGAAGCCGTAAAAACTTAACAACCGTTAACAATGTTTAAATCACGAAACAATGCAAAGCAAATCATGACAACAAACATACAGCAAGATTGGATGGACAGATGGGTCACGGGGAACACGGGAAGAGCAGTTGGAAACACATGAACGCACAAAACCAAATGATAACATTAACTTTATTTCCAGAAAAGATCAATTCACAATCTTCCGACTTAGAACTGGACACATACAACTGAACCTCCATCTACACAGAATACATTCTCAACTTCCCCAAGTTGCCCGCTGTGTGATCAAAACTGGCCACATGTATGAATCTGTGGAGCACCACCTGTCCTTATGTCCTCAACTGGACGACTTCAGAACCTCGTTTCTCCATCTGAGACCAAACCTCGAAAGCACCCTCGCTGGAACATCTTCAACAACTGTTGTTGTTGTTGTTGTTGTTGTTGTTGTTGTTGTTGTTGTTGTTGTTGAGTTAGTTTAACGTCCAACATCAGCACTATATAGGCTATATTGTGGACGGGCCCCAAGAATATCGTCTAACATGTGCTGCCACACACGAGACAGGGCGGGATGCCATGACTCCTGTTTCAGCCGGTCACATTATACTGACACCGTCCCAACCAGTAGGAAGCGCAATCGCCAGGGCTCGAATCCAGACCTTTTGCGTCGGAAACCGATGTTCTACCCCAGAACCACCGCGCCCCTCATCTTCAACAACAGCAACAACAACAACAGTAACAACAACAACAACAGCAACTCCATCTCCAAATAATTGATTAATTGTACTCTTGCTGTCACTTTACCTATGAGTGTCTTGTTTACTGTGTTGTACTACTTGACCTTCTACTGACGTCATCGCCAATTACAGGCCCTACACCGGTCAACACCAGAACCACAACACCTTGACAGCCTTTTATAACAGTGACCTTGCGATAACGTACCCATAGTGAAAACAAAGACAACAGGTGTGGGAATCTGCAACCTTCGTCCAATCATAGTTCTATTCTAGACTTACAGAGCCAATGAGCGATCAGAAACAACCATTCCTATGGGCATGATTACGTTATCAGTTATTAGTTTTTGGGTCGCAAAGAGTTTAATGTCCAAGCCATTGTCTTCGACTTGCTATGCCAAGAGACACTTGTGGAAATTGACAAGACTTGTACAAACAGGAAAAGTATGTTTGACATGGGTTATACACGAAAGATCAATTTAAATTGCTACCATTATCTAAACATACCTTTTTTTTTTATTTATAAGGCTAAACCGTAAACAATCACACAGACTTAGAAACTAACATCATACTTTCAACATAAGAATGATAATTTTTTTTAAGTATTAATCTGAACAATGTATGATCTATTAAATAACAGTGTGCCTGCAAAGCTTAGTGAAAATATTTCGAGGCACACAAATATTAAAAATATATACATGTATAGTGGAGCTTGCGCAATATTCGTTTTGTATTGTTTGGTAATTTAAGATCCTCACTATACATACCTTTATACATTTTAGTCCCTATAAATCTCAAAGATTAGAAAAACGAGATCCGATAATAGATTCTAAAAATTGCTTTGAAACGAACATGAATTTTTCTTTTATTATGTATTGATTCGTGTCTTTTAACATAATAACCGGTAATAACCGGAAGAGGCTAAATGCATCGTTTTTGACGTTTGATTATTAAGCCCTTAAAGCTATTGTAATATTACTATTATATATTGCATTATGAACTAAAAATGTGGCAGGTTTTCATTTATGTTATCATCATGAGCATGTGTGCGACTTTCGTAAGCAACTAAGTGTAAAATCTTCTTAATGATGTAAAACTTTCTTGCCTACCTACCTACCCACCTTCCTACATATCTCAACCTACCTACCAACCTTTACATACCAGACTATCTACCTACCTACCTATCTAACTACTAATCTACCTACCTACCTATCTACCTACTTATCTAACTACCTATCAATCTAACTATGTATCTACGTATCTATCTAACCACCATTCTACCTACCTACCTATCTCTACCTACTTACTTACATACCAACCTATCTACCTGTCTATCTATCTATCTATCTATCTAACTACTAACCTACCTACCAATCTTCAAGGCCCTGTCGATCCATTGCAGGGTTTAGCCATCCACACCCATTGTAGATCACCCTACCCCCTTCTAAATAACAGCAATTATCATAACGCTACCCCCTTGTTTGTGTTCCACTCAATCTTTTCCCATTCCCTAGCTCCCAGTCTATGGTCCGTGTCCATCTGTTCTCCGTGATTCTTGCGACATTTCCACTCATCTGCCGGTTTTCATACATACTGCACTATACTATACTTGTACGAAGACATTATTTTTTAAATCTACATAAACCACGCCCATTGTAGTCCATAATTCTTCAGTTAGCGGTAAATTACGACATAGTTTGGACTAAGCCTAGCGTAGTGTGTGCAAAGAGGACGTGCAATCATTATTTAGATTCTGATATTGTATAAGCTACTATGCTAGCATGCAATAATAATAATATTATTTATTATTTCATTATTATTATTATTATAATTATTATTATTATTATTATTATTATTAATATTTTGATTTTGCAATAGTTTAAACACTTGATGAATACAGAAGTTGGCAAATCTATCAAAACTGGTTTAAAGGCGTTACTCCTAGTTTTGGCTTTCTTTTAATATTTTTTTCTAAAATGAGACCAGATCCTCTATGTATAGAGAATCATAAATACATAAAGTCAGCGGCTCTTTAATCTAAATGAAGAGATTAAATTGGATTGTTTAAAGACTTTTTTTTATTTGATTTTAATTCGCATGCAGATCTTGCAACTCTGTACATAGAATAAAAAGAATACCAGTACGTTATTGTTGGTTGTGTTTGTTGTTTTTTCTTTTTTGTTGTTGTTGTTGTTGTTGATGTTGATGGTGCTGTTGTTGTTTTTTTTGTTGTTGTTTTTTTGGGAGGGGGGGGGTTGTTGTTTTGTTGTTTTTTTTTTTTGGTTTTTTTTTGTTGTTGTTGATTTTATATTGTTTTTTCAGGGGGATTGGCATCAGTTTTGCCGAAGTGTGTGCACTTTCGGGTCTCAAGTGCAGCGGGACAGTAACTTGCGACTTGTGGTAAGCCTTCTTTTTATTATAATTATCTTACGACGAGTTGTAAGCTTAACACAGCGTTGTACTTACGGATCTGGTTCTCTAGGCTTCTCTGCATTTGATTGGAAGCAAAAAGAGTTTCAAATATCGAACCCTTCAATCGAGCAAAGCTCATTCCTTCACCAAGATTTTGGTTCAAACAGGTACAATCCATTAATTTAAAATCGACGCTTTCCAAGTTGTTTCCTAATCAAAATTAGTTTTGTGTCGCAAGCCCCTGATGATCCTAATGTGATTGGCTGAAACAGGAGCCATGTTATCCCCGCCTGTCGTGTGTGTGACAGCACATTCAATTGCCAGACGACAGACTGGGATCCCTCTGTAATATAGTCTATGTAGTACTGATGTTGGATGTTTAACCAACTCAACTCAACTCAACCCTGATGACCTCCGATGAAATATCGCGTGTGTGGCAGCACATACAATTGTCAGACGACAGTCTTGGGATCTGTCCACAATATAGCCTATGTAGTGCTGATGTTGGATGTTAAACCAACTCAACTCAACTCAACCCTGATGACCTCCGATGAAATATCGCGTGTATGGCAGCACATACAATTGTCAGACGACAGTCTTGGGATCCGTCCACAATATAGCCTATGCAGTGCTGATGTTGGACCAACTCAAGTCAACTCAACCCCTATAACCTCCGATGAAATATCTCGCGGCCAATTTGACAACATTAATTTGCAAGACAAGCTGTCAACCTAAAATTCATTAAGGAGTACCCTTGGAGCTTTATAATGAGTATGAAAGTGCACACAATTAGTACTATTTAGAGAAATCTTGGAAGCCTTCTATCACGTATGCCAGCTCGCCCTCTCTTAATATTGCACGCCATATTAGTGGCAAGTAATACTTCTTGTGGTTGATATGTAATTAAGTTGGTCAATTTAAACGTCTAACACAATTATAATTTAAATATACATAAGATTTGTTCCGTTCTAATTGGATCTGTGTCGGTACAATGTAACACGATGAATCGCATTTCACAGAGAATCTCAATTAAACGTTAAAAAGCATAAAGTATAGAGCAAGAAAACTAGCCAAGGGAGATAAATAAATAAATAAGTTAAAACTTAACTAGTTATAAAAAGTTAGCCTTCTTACACATTAAAAGGGAAATGCCCCGTATAAAGGGAATTAAGACAAAAAAAACTTTAGGTGAAGGTTTACCTCTCTGACTCTGCTGTATATACATCCGTAGAGACACTTTCAGGATAGCCCACCCATCGACACCACTTTTCACGAGGTACCTAACATCAGTATATTATAATATGTGGTACCTAACGCCTTTATCTCTGTGGACTTATCAAACAATTTCCGACAAAGCTTTCCTGCCAGCTTTCGATCACCAGTGTGAGCCGGTGTGTTATGGGAGTATCCACATAAATAAGCCGTTATATATAATGATATTTATGATATATTTTTTGAAAAACAAAAAAGATAACCCACAATGAAGCTCAGCCAATAATGATTAAAATTTTCACACATACACATAGAGGTTTGAGTGTTGCCTTTATAGTGATGTTTTTAATTTCTAGAGTTGTCCATTCATGAATTGCAATGAAAGAATACATAATATCTCTTGTACATTATTAAAACCCCCGCAAACTTAAGTGAACATGATTGTGTACCAAAATATTTTTGGTCTATATTGGTGTAACAAATACTTATTATCATAATACATAAATTATTTATAACAATTTCGATTTATTATCTCTTTACTCTGTTAAAACAATATTAGTTATTATAAGCTTATAATGTGCTTTGATTATTATTTATCCTGTTCAAGGTCTAACAAATTTTAGGATTTACCCCATACTGGTGTGCTTAAATTGTTCGTGTCTTTTAAACGTAAAAATAGTGATTCCATTATAAAGGATGAAGTCTTCCTTTCCAAATCTACTGGGCAGGGCACTCCTTGCAGCGAGCGAAGATGCCGTGTGGATAAGAGTTATCGCACATGAGTCCTTGGCAACAAGTGGACGCCGAAAGGTTTGGGCTGCAAGTCCAGCCTTTTTGGACACACTGAAACAGATTGAAGGTGATTGGGGTTAAGAAAAGGAGGTGGGGTTGGATCGGTCATATTCTGAGAAAGCCCCCAACAGACATCACGAGGAAAAGTCTGGAATGGAACCCACGGGGCAAGCGGAAAGTTGGACGACCTAAACAGACATGGCGAAGAAGTATGGAGGCAGAGATTAGGAGTGCTGGGAGGACATGGACTGAACTGAAGAGGGATGCCCAGAACCGAGTCAGATGGAGAGGCGTTGTTTTGGCCCTATGTTCCTCCGGGGACTCAGAGGCATAAGTCAAGGCGGGGGGGGGGGGGTCTGCTGTTGAAACAAATAAACAAACAAACTAAAAACTAATTTTTAGGGTTAGTGTCTATGGACGATTACATGCCTTTATTTTCATTCCTACTGTAACAACGTTTGTCTAGGACAATCAGGACGCCTAGTCTTAATTGCCCTCTGTTTTTCCAAAGAGCATGGGACAAATTTTACCATAGAAACAATATTAATATTTCTGAGGATTCTGGGATGAGGCATTTGAGATACAAATTGCGTTATGGGGAATCTGAGACACGAATGGCGTAATTTGTCGCGTGTTGTCATCAGCACAGACGTACACGGTGTTATGAGAAATCTGAGACACAAATGACATTAGAAGGAAAATGAGACACACCCATACTTGTCGCGTGTTAGCATTAGTACTGAAGTAAATGGTGATATTAGCAATCTGAGACACGAATGGTGTTACGAGGAATCTTAGACACATGTCGCGTGTTGTCAATAGTACAGAAATACATGGTGTTATGAGCAATCTGAGACGCACCCAAAACTGTCGCGTGTTCTCATTAGTACAGTAGATGGTGTTATGAGCAATTTGAGACACGAGGAATCTTAAAGCCCATACCTATCGAGTATTGTCATCAGTACAGAAGTACATGGTGTTATGAGATATCTAAGACACGAATGGTGTTACAAGTAGAATGAGACACACCCATACCTGTCGCGTGTTGTCATCAGTACAGTAAATGGTGTTATGAGCAATTTGAGACACGAGGAATCTTAAAAGCCCATACCAGTCGCATGTTGTCATCAGTACAGAAGTACATGGTGTCGGCATCAGGGAATGGCGCGGCGGGCAGACACTGAAGTCCAGCACAGCATGGCTCCCCACACAGGTGGCACCTCTGGCCGACTGGTCTGCACGTATCACCTTCTGCTCTCTGTCGTCCAGTGTACATGTGAGACAACCATGGAGGAATGAGTAAATAAGGCACAGGTCGTGGATTTAAGTTTTGAGCTAGAGCACTCTCAATATAGCAATAAACTACTCTGAAAAGGTAATGCCCCTTTTCATTGTTAAGTAAAAAGTAGTATTTCTGGTTCTAGAAATGATAGAGTTGTTTTCTTAGCCTCTTAAAGTGTGTGTGTATATATATATAATATATATTTATATATATATATGTATATAGTTTTGAGATAGAGCACTCTCAACATAGAAATAAACTACTCTGTAATGCCATTTTCGTTGTTAAATAAAAAGTAGTATTTCTAGTTCTAGAAATGATAGAGTTATGTTTTCTTAGCCTCTTAAAGTGAAATTTTCTTGTATTCTCTTTGAAACTATAATCTAAAAGTGGAATTTTTTGGTATTTTCTTTAACTATAATCTAAAAGTGAAATGTCCTTGTGTCCTCTTTGAAACTGTAATCTAAAAGTGGAATTTCCTTGTATTCTCTTTAAAACTGTAATCATCTCGAAATGTCCAAATTTCCGACTTGTTGCTGATTGATTCGGGTGCTTCAAATTTAGCGGTAAAAGAAGCATTAACAAGGTACATAAACGTGCTGCTTTAAGGTGTTTCTTTATATTGGTTAACTAATTGGTTAAAAAACATCTAAAACTAAAATATGAGGCAAGGTAACTGCATGGTATTAATTATTATCATTGACTTCTGATGCCTTTGTATATTTTCACATGGGCCATCATCTAAAAAGTCAAAGTTTGCAGCCATATGTGTCTTGGGACATTGTTTAATTGCTTGGGGGGGTCAAATTTAGAAAAACCTATCATTTTTTTTAATTATTTTTTAGTTAAAGTTGTAAAATAGAGAGTAATTGAAGCGAGCTGTTTAGCAAATTTTATTCAGAATAGAATAATAACTATCTAACTCTTAGACAACATAAAGCATTTGGAATCTCGGCTGCAATACTAAGTGAGCGATGCAGAATTTAACGTCATTTTAACCCTTCCGTGCTGCAAATGACGTACCATATACGTCATATTTTCCTTTATAAGATTTTAGACAAGATACCGTTAATGACGTGTCTAGTATGTCCTTATTTTGCGCTGGATTTGCCGCACATGATCTGCCTGGTACGTCATACTTTTTATTTATATTCTAGATAATCTCATAGGGTTCGATAGTTACGCTAAAACTGGGTAACACTTGACTGTAACGATACATTTTACTTCGAGTTTAGTTCTAGATCTAGGTCTACAGAAGTCGTAAAAAGTATAAAATTCACAGTGTTTGTTGCTTTATACCATAATGCCCTTAACTTAATTTTTTTAAAATAATAAAATCGATACAACACAAACCTTTACTCCAAAACAGAGAATAACAAAAGATGTCAGTATGAAAGAAAATAATAGAAATGGGAAAACACAGCGTGTATCTTGCATTTTTTTTTTCGAATTTATAATAGTTATTCTATGAGAATAAAAAGTCAGTTTGATGTTTCCAGTCGTGTCCACTGTGGAATGGTGCACCCTGTCCAATGATCCGTGGTGGGGTGACTTTGTTTTATTAGACACTGTAGGTTTACTATTTCACACCCTCTGGCTATACTGTCCAGTTGTGGCATTGGTGTTAAGGTTAATGTGTGAGCTGGGTGGATCAGTTGATAGGATCAGCACATGTGTGCACATGTGTTGTTATTTATTATTGAAAGGACTGAACATTAATTTTATCTATACATGTATTAATGGTATGAGCTGAATTATGTGTAAACGTCACCAATATACATGCATAATACATATACATACATGTGTGTGTGTGCGTGTGTGTGTGTGTATTATATCTCTCTCAACCTCTTCTATCTCTATGTCTCTCTCTCTCTCACACACACACACACACATAACTCTCTATTGTACTCTGAATCCCCGCTCTTTTCTTATCACTCATTCTATAGACCCCTCTTGTTTTACATGTAAAAATACCCAACTACTCACCAATATTCGTGCTTCTGTAAAGCAATGTATCTGATCACCCATCTATACATATCACCTAATAATAGCGATCGCTGTTGCATTGGACCAAATCCATAGCCACAAGTGGCTTAAACACAATATTGATTGCAACAAAATGGTGTGATAGATTGAATCTATGTGGACCACACTTGATCGAAGATTTGACCACATAAAACACCAGAGGTCACAGCTGCTGCCTAATAGAAAACAAGAATTAGGTCATTGCGGCATCAACAAAACCATCAATATCACAATACTTTGCCGATTTCATTAAACCTAGCTTTCTCTCTCTCTCTCTCTCTCTCTCTCTCTCTCTCTCTCTCTCTCTCTTTCTTAGAGACCGGCTGAAACAGAGTCATGGTATCTCCGCACTGTCGCTTTAGCACGTTAAGTTGTCAAACGTTAATCTTGGAGCGCGTCCACAATATAGCTTATATAGTACTGATGTTGGACGCTAAACAACAAGACTCACTCTTACCGACTCTTAAATACAGTTAGGACATCGCGTTTTTCATTACCCTTAAATATCAGTAACTTGGAAAGGTCAAGCTTAGTTGGTAGAGCGCTGACAGCTGACAATCCCATGATCAAATTCCAATCAGACCGTCTTTGTCCATATTGGTTGGTTAAGGTTTGGATTGGTTGTATAAGGTCTCACCACAGCTCTATAATAGTGCTCGTTGAAGGACCCCGAAACTAACGTCTGACAACGTTATGTGCTGTCACACGCGAGACAAGGTGGCGACATCTGAATTCCTGTCTCAGCTGGTCACATTATACTGACACCGACCTAACCAGTAGGGGCGAAATACGTTCAGTCTAATACATTTTGACCAATCTTGGATTTGGAACCGGGTATCTCCCGATTGAAAGACCAACGCTCTACAACTTGAACCACTCGACCCGTTTGATAAATGAAGTTTTTTTTTTCAGTTTTAGTTTAGTATAACTAGATTATTACAGGAATATTTTCGTAGCTGAGAAAATTTCTTGTTCAGGCCTTGAGTTTTTTTTTTCCCATTTTCTATCAATGCTATCTTTCGTCGTAAAGGGTACAGGACCCCTTTGTGGAATATGGCAGACGATCAAATCAAGAGAGAGAGAGAGAGAGAGAGAGAGAGAGAGAGAGGGAGAGAGAGAGAGAGAAAGAGAGAGAGCCGGTTGGTGGGTTAAATTAGTTTGCTGGTTGCTATGGCGTCCAATGTCAGAAACTATGCTATACCATTGACGGATCCCAAGTTTAACGTCGGACAGTCTTACCAGCTTCCACACAGACACATACCGTGCATACCTGGAATATTTGTTCCCAATTGGTCAGAGTGTACTGGTAGCTTTATTTTAATCTTGTTCTTGAGTTGGTTTAACGTCCACCATCAGCACTATGTAAGCTACATTGTGGACGGACCCCAAGACTGACGTCTGACAATTTTATGTGCTGCCACACACGAGACAGGGCGGGGATACCATGACTCCTGTCTCAGCCGGTCACATTAAACTGACACCAACCCAACCAGTAGGGAGCGAAATCGCCATGGAATCAACCTTTTGCAAGCCGATGTTCTACCCTAGGGCCACCGCGCCCCATACTGGTAGCTACCCAACCAGTATGGTTAGAACTGATGATGGTAGTCTTTTTTTTTTCTTTCGAGTTTGAGCAAAGAATTAAAAATGAGAAGGGAAATGAGTAGTCCTGATTTGCCGAAATATTTAGATTCCTACGATAAGCGTTCTATTTCTACGAAATTTAAAAATGGAAAGGCGATATGTTAATTTCTGATTTTAAAGAAAAATCAAAGATAGAGAAAGTGATAAGGAGGGAAGTATAGAAAATAGGGTGTAGTAGAAAGGAAACAGAAAGTAAAGAAATAGAGGGATAGAGATGGAGAGAGAGAGAGAAAGAGAGAGAGAGAGAGAGAGAGAGAGAGAGAGAGAGAGAGAGAGAGAGAGAGAGAGAGAGAGAGAGAGAGAGAGAGAGAGAGAGAGAGAGAGAGACCAATACACAGAGACAAACCACGACACAACCTTTTCTGCTATTAAAAGTAAAAAAATAACCCCAAACAAAGTGCTGACAAAGGTTTAAAAACATGATTTAGGGTTAGGGTTAATAAATTTATCTCCATCTGCTACTCCAATAAAGTCAGGGATTTCACTCCATCTGCCATACAGGAGGTGAAATGCCAAGTTGATTTCAAGCAACTGATTCATTGTTTGATGCTCCCTCCATCAAACATGTCACGAGGCTTTATCATTTAGATTTAGAGCAGGTAAATTGGGATAGTCAAAAGAGAATCAATTCAAGTTAAAAGTGTCTTAAGAAAATAACATCAGGCATATTCATCAATCTATCATCCGTCTATCCTACAACCTTAAAAAAAAACGAAAAAAATACAGAAACATTTAAAAAACACATTCACATAACAAAGAAGGTTAAGAAAAACAAAAACCAAAGAATATAACAATGTCCTCCGTCAGGAATGGAAGTTTAATAATAAATAATTCAAAACAATTCCCAATCATGACATAAATCAACATACAATTATGAGGATCATCGTTATTATAACAAGCCATTACTTGTACAAGTTAGTTGCAGCAGAAAATGTAGGACAATTGGATAGAAATAGTTTAAATGCACACCATGACAACACCACATTTCTGAAACAACAATTTCTTAAAATTTGAAGTCAAATTAGAGTATTTTATTATTAATGATTTTGTTCTCTTTTTGAAATTAGTAGGTATGCTTTAGTTTGAAAGAAGATATTGAAAAGTTTATTGGGGACTGGATGCCAGTGCAGAAGGGAGGTGATAGTAGAACCAATACACAGAGACAAACCACGACACAACCTTTTCTGCTATTAAAAGTAAAAAATAACCCAAAACAACAAATCATAGTTGGGCATTTACATGTACCAGTATCAATAAACGGCGAAAAGTCTGTTGTCCAATCGCCATAATGCCTATTGGTCAGATCAGAGGAAGTAGATGCCACACATCCTGATGTCAAATGTTCAGATCAGACCAAGGAGCTGACATACCCAATACCGCTGATTGATCAGAAGTTATTGATCTCTAGCCTCTTATTAGATACTTGATCACAAACTACATATTATGTTCCATCTCCCTTCACCATGAATCTCACTATATAGGACTCCCAGGGGAACCTAGGAGACGTTAAACCCGGAGAGAGGGAGAGAATTCTCCCCCTCCCTCTATAGAGAACCGTTCACCCTGAATTGAAAGGTGGCACTGCTTATTTTTTTACAATGTTGTTGGATTTTTTTATATTTTATATATAACTGTAATGCTTTGTTTAATATGTATTGTCTTATTCTGATTGTTAATGCTCCCCAATCACTTCATCTCAACCACTGCATAAAAAATGTCGTGTTTTCTTCTATCTTAAATCACGGAAGAGCTCAAAGTCTCATTGTTCAAACTATGCAGCAGCATCAACACACACAGGAAACTCGTCACTGGTCAGTAACATCGTGCAATCATCAATTAAAAAGATAAAAGCAAACATACCTTTACATGTGATCGTAAAAGGCTAATTTTTCTTCTTCTTCTTCTTCTTCTTCTTCTTCTTTTTTTCTTCTTCTTCTTCTTCTTCTTCTTCTTCTTCTTCTTCTTCTTATTATTATTATTATTATTATTATATCTTATCTTATTCTATCTACCCTGCTCCCCAATCACTTCATCTCAACCACTGTATAAAAAGTGTGGTGTTTTCTTCTATCTTAAATCACGGAAGAGCTCAAAGTCTCATTGTTCAAACAATGTAGCAGCATCAACACCCACAGGAAACTCGTCACTGGTCAGTAACATTGTGCAATCATCAATTAAAAATATATAAGCAAACATACCTTTACATGTGATCGTAAAAGGCTAATTTTTCTTCTTCTTCTTCTTCTTCTTCTTCTTCTTTTTTTCTTCTTCTTCTTCTTCTTCTTCTTCTTCTTCTTCTTCTTCTTATTATTATTATTATTATTATTATTATTATTATTATCATCATCACCACTTTTTTGGTCACACATGTACAACGAGGAAAGTCGCACCTTTGATTGGTTGATATCCTTAGTATAGAAATATTGAGGCCTAAGTGAAGAAGACAAGGCTGACTGCGACGAGATGACGTCTCAAGGTCATCCATCAGTCAACCACTAATACATGGCGCCATGTAGCGCTGGATTTGAAGCACAGCAAACCAAAACTGGGTAAAGCTTTTGTCTAAGCACATCGCCCCGAAAAGGTTAATAACCAAAGACAATTTCTTAAATAAGCACATTTTTCATATAAATCAATTGTTTCCTTATTATAAACAAACATATTTATAAGATTTCTAAACAATGCTTGTGTGTGTTTGCAACCAAACGAAATAAAATTGGGGATAAACAAATTAAAGTTTGAACAAAACATTAAATGAAACATCCTTTAAAAAATGTGCATATGTATTAAGTGCTCTACAACAAAAGCATTATTTTGTGCACCAATGTGAAAATAAAATAAAATTTTAAAAAGTCAAAAGGGGCCCTTTGGATTTCATCCAAGTACAAGAAACATTTTTTTTTGTTATTGCTTTTTAACTTGTTTAAAAATGTTTTTTAAATGTCTCTTTTGGAATCCAGTGCATATCAACAAAAGAAGAAGAAAAATGGTCTGCACATTGAAAAGATAATTCGCATTCATTCATGAAAGGCATGACATATAACATGAAAATATGCATTATAACACTATATTATGTATAAATGACAAGTTTGTGTTATGAAAACATGTATGTATGTGTACATGTATATTTAATATATGTCTTAGGAGTAGCCTTCATCCCAGATATCAAATTTATAAGCTTAGAGCTACAAATGTTATAATTGTAGATACAACACTAACGTTCATTTTAACAAATAACCTTCAGTGTTTAAACAACAGGATTTAAAATTACCTCATTTCTAAATAAAGCTACAGCCAAAGTCATTCTTACCACACAATACAGCAAATTTTGCCTTGCCACTATATTTGCTCACCTTAAAAACAATTTTTTAACTTATTGATTAAATAGAAACAATATTATACATAATATCACAAGCAGTTGACAAAATGCAAAATGAAAACCCCAAAATCCAGTACAACAGACATGTAAGCGAGATAAATGTATAGGAAAATATTGGATGAACGGGTATGAGCTTGCCAATGAACTCAAGCAGCTTGGGAGAAAAAATATCTGCCCATTTTTTTTTTACATTCTGTTTTATCTCGTTATGATGGCTTGAAACACATAGACAGACTTAGAGTTGGACCGATTCATAAAAAAGTACATAGGACTTGCCGGAAATCTCTTCAGAAGCTAGGGAAGCCAAGTGACAAGTGACACACATAATTATACATATATAAATATATGGTAAACAGAGGCCCCTTTGTATAGGACTATCATATCATGTACACATAACTTCACTCCCCATTATGTGTGTTGTATAAGAGTGAGCAGTGTGTTGCAATATGCAGCATTATTTTTGTCTCCCAATTTTTAACCTATATGTTTAATTATATATACTAAATAAAAGAGAATAAAAAACAAAGACTACACCTTTCCAAAGCTTAACATATTTGGACTAGGGTCACTTTTTCAGCGATCCAGGCATAAATTTGACGAGTTAATCCAAATTATCATTTTAAGTTTTAAACAGGATATTATATATATACAGCGAGAGAGGGTGGAATGAATACTTGAGCTACTTAAGTCATGTTACTTGATAAGAAAAACCAAGAGTGAACTGCTATTTACAGTCCAGCACGAGGTTAATTTTGAGAGAAAAAAAAAACCTTTTAAAGGTAATGCACAACCCCGGCATCTCAGAACTGCTTCATTCTATCACTTCTTTAATCCATTGGATTTTTTTTTAACCAATTTCTATCTCCTACTTTATTCCATTGGAGATCTATTTTTTAATGTTCTATCTCCTACTTCTCCTACTTTATGCCATTGGAGATTTTTTTTTTTTAAACCATGTTTTATCTCCTACTTTATTCCATTGGAGATTTTTTTTTAAATGTTCTATTTCCTACTTCATTCCATTCTCTTTATTCTCTACTACTTTATTTAATTGGAGATAGAACAAAGCAGTTCTATCTCCTTCTTTATGTCATTGGAGATAGAACAAAGCAGTTTTGAGCTGACGTGAGGACCAGTGCAAATCTCTGCTGAACCAAAAAACTGGTTCGTATGTGAGAAAGGTATTGTGATCATAACAAAGACATGTTGCAGTACATCAAATATAGAACCACATTGCTATGTACCTGTACTATTTTTTTTTTTACTTTGATAAAAATTACAAGGATCAGGTGTTCATACAATAATTATTAATGTCTGGAAGACATATTCTTGAGCCTTACATAAACTAAAGTAAAATTAAAAACGGTTCCATGAAAAACCGTATCTTTTCTTTATTAATTGAAATGGCATTCTTTTTTCTTTTCTTCATTTTTTTCATTCTTTACATTTGCACTGTGTTTTGTGTGTCTGGATAAAGATATTTATCCGATCTTTAGCTCCACCCAAGAATATAATGTTGTCATCGAATCTATGGCTGGATCTGTTTCCGTGTTGTATAAATGTATGATATTATTACATCTAGATGGGTAGCTCAGTATGTAGATCATGCAAACTCTCATTGGGAAGTGAAGAGTTCCAGTCCCAGATGATTGGGTTGATGTCGGTATAATGTGATTGACTGAGACAGAAGTCGGTAGCCCTGCTTTGTCGCTATGAGACAGTAACCAAAATTGTCAGACTCTAGTTTTGTGCTCCAGATGCAAGATAACATAGTTGCTAACATTACGCGTCTAACAAGCAAACAACAAATAAATCTCTACTACTATTAAGAAAACTATCACGATTGCTATTCTCTTATATTGTAAGCGATCCAACTAATCCCCAGGAGATAAGATAACTGTAAATGATTAGAACATATTTCTACTCATGCAGTGCATACTTAATAATTTGACATTATATGGAAAAAACAAAAAAACGTTCATGTCAAATTAAAGGAAAGTCAAATTAGGAGATATAGTATTATAAGACAGTGCCAAAGTTGGCGCAGCCTAGTCTAGACAGAAATCTGCGCTGTGCTGGACTTCATTGGCTTGTATAGCCTGTACAAAGAGTAGTTTTGCCAGACTACCCATCAGTCTAGCACAAACACAAACTACTTGCTTACTTCAAGGAAAACAATTATTTTATAACTAATTTGATTGGAATCACGTAGAAAAAACCAGACAGGAAACAGTGTAATCTCAAATTGAGCAGAAAATATACAAGTAGCAATTTTCAAGGGTTTACAGCAAACTTTTTAAGTATGTTGAATTACTGGGGTGCACAATACATTTTTTAATCATTCCCCTTCACCAATACCGAGTGTTTAAAAATATGTGAAACTGAAACAATTTCGCAACAGCTAAAAAAAAAAAGTGCAAAGCCAATAAGTTAAAGCTGTAGTAATTAATGCTAAGCTTGGTACACCCTTTAAGCAGCAGCGACTGAATGTTGAATGGTTTAAAAATTCTGCAATCAAACTTTTCACAAAGCTCAAGCAATAAATTTAAGTGAAAAATAATATGAGGAAGTTCCTGCTCCAATAAATTCACAATGATCAAGCAATAAAATTAAGTTAAAAATGATATGAGGAGGTGCCTTCACCAATCAAACTTTTCACAATGCTCAAGCAATAAATTTAAGATAAAAATGATATGAAGAGGTGCCCAACACCCCCTTGCCCCCGAATTTTCTAGTTTAAATGCAGTAAACTTCAAGGTTATAACACACTTCAAGGTTATAACTCCTCGTGCATATTGGCCGCCAAATTAACAACCTTGCTGGATATAAATAGATCTGAATGCTTTAAAATTTCCCCCATTGAAAGTAAACCGTTTTTGTCGTCATCGATCAACGAGATGAGCGAATCCGCCTCCAGTTTCGCCTGAAGGGGATTGGTGGGATCCAGGTAGTTCTGGAATTGAAGAGAATGGTACGAAACATTGAAGTTGAAGAGAGAAGAAAATAACATAATATAAAGCCTGCATTAAACAATAATTTTATAACTGAATTGCTCAAATCTGGTTTTCAGTTTTAACTAACTGCTATGCAGAATTTTATGGGGTCATGTTAAAATAGGAATTCATGACAAATTACGATGCCAATTACATTTGAAAAGCTTAAAGGCAAAAACAGATTAATTGCTATTGTTAATATTCAGAGCAAAGATTCAATCTTCCCCACTTGTTTATTGTACTTTATGATACTGATTTTTCAACTAAATAGCTCCAGCTTCAGGAATAATTAGAAGCCTAACCATAAAAAGATGACAACTCCATGAATTTCATCTAAAAAAGAAAATTGTAATTCTACATTAGGGCTGTTGTGTCACAACATCTAGAGTGCAAACATTCTTATATTGTTTAATTGGAAACAGCACCCTAAGTGATGTCTTTTCCAATATCTAAGATGCTACCACATCATAAATCAGGTATTTAAAGTCGTTAAAGCATCAATAAGCTTACCACGTACCTCATTCGCAAGTTTTAAATTCCTTGCCTTAAGGTTAGCAGTAAAGTTAAAGACAGAGAAAGGAGGTAAAAACTGAGTATTCACATAATTATTTTTTCTCACCCTGAGCTCTTTTTTGTCAACTTTCCCGTTGTGGTCCAGATCCATGGTTTCTCGGAACTCCTGCTTCCTCTCTGCCTGCCACTTGAGGTCCATTTTCCGGTACTCTTCGTTCTCAACCTCCCCGGGCGGCAAGGCTGAGAACTCCTCCTCCGTCACTATATTGTCATTGTTGGCGTCTGTGCCACAATAGCAAAAAGTGTAAATATTTTAATAATTATTATTTTAACTCTAACAGCATGCAGTGCTTGGTCTTTTTATGCCACTAACTGTAGATTAATTTGGGGGCCGTGATAATTGAAGAGTACAGGGGAAAAACGACGGTAGTTCTCAATATACTTGAAGTATACTACTATTGATTATTGAGCTAATTCTCTATTACTATGAGCTGAGTTGAGTTGAGTTGGTTTAACGTCCAACATCAGCACTATATAGGCTATATTGTGGACTGGTCCCAAAACTGACATGTGCTATGAAAGCATTTGAAAAGCCAGTTCTTATTCATCTTACCAAGCAAGTTTGTTGTTTTGTAGACCCTTATCAATTATGATTATAGATCCACAATGTGCATTTTGTTTTCTTTAAGTTTGCCTTTCTCACCTAGCCCTCTCTATGATACTGGCCATTTTTATGAACATACTTGTACTTGTAATTTAGAGCAGTTTGTTATAATGTTGCTTTTTTTTCTAACTCAGCCCCCTAATGGCGTTGGTCACTTTCATAAAATTAAAAAAAATGTAAAAAGTATTCTACAACAGTTTGGTGTATATAATGAATATTGTAGAGCAGTTTGTCATTTTCATGCACATACTCAATATTGTAGAGCAGTTTGTCATTTTCATGCACATACTCAATATTGTAGAGCAGTTTGTCATTTTCATGCACATACTCAATATTGTAGAGCAGTTTGTCATTTTCATGCACATACTCAATATTGTAGAGCAGTTTGTCATTTTCATGCACATACTCAATATTGTAGAGCAATTTGTCATTTTCATGCACATACTCAATATTGTAGAGCAATTTGTCATTTTCATGCACATACTCAATATTGTAGAGCAATTTGTCATTTTCATGCACATACTCAATATTGTAGAGCAATTTGTCATTTTCATGCATATACTCAATATTGTAGAGCAATTTGTCATTTTCATGCACATACTCAATATTGTAGATCAGTTTGTCACAATATTGCCTTTTTTACCCAGCCCTTTTATCACATTGATCTATTTTATGTATGTAATCAAAGTATTTTAGACTAGATTTCTATATATAACCTTACTTTTTTTTACATGCACATACTGAATATTGTCGAACAATTTGTCATAATATTGCCTTTCTTACCCAGCACTCTCATGGGATTGGACATTTTCATGCACATACTGAATATTGTAAAGAAATTTGTCATAATATTGCTTTTCATACCCAGCCCTTTTATGACATTGATATATTTTATGCATGTTATCAAAGTATTTTAGAGCAGATTTTATATATGTAACGTTACTTTTTTACCCAGCCCTCTCATGAGATTGGACATTTTCATGCACATACTGAATATTGTAAAGAAATTTGTCATAATATTGCTTTTCATACCCAGCCCTTTTATGACATTGATATATTTTATGCATGTTATCAAAGTATTTTAGAGCAGATTTTATATATGTAACGTTACTTTTTTACCCAGCCCTCTCATGAGATTGGACATTTTCATGCACATACTGAATATTGTTGAGAAATTTGTCAAAATATTGCCTTTCTCACCCAGCCCTCTAATGAGATTGGTCATTTTCATCAACTTAATGAGAAATTTAGAGCAGTTTGTTATAATGTTGTCTTTTTTTTACTCAGCCCCCTAATGGCGTTGGTCACTTTCAAAAAAATAAAAACTTATCTAGAGCAGTTTGGTGTATATAATGTTGCTTTTCTTACCCAGCCCTTTTATCACATTGATCTATTTTACACCAGATTTTTATATATAATGTTACTTTTTTACCAAGCCCTTTCATGAGATTGGTCATTTTCATGCACATACTGAATATTGTAGAGAAATTTGTCATAATATTGCCTTTTTTACGCAGCACTCTCATGGGATTGGACATTTTCATGCACATACTGAATATTGTAGAGCAATTTGTCATAATATTGCCTTTCTTACCCAGCCCTCTGAGGACGTTCATGACGAGGTTGTCCAGAGACTGCTGGCTGTGTTCTGGATGCCTGAAGACCATGAACTCCTCCTTAGACAGCTCGTTGTCTGATGGGTTGTTGTCCGCATCCGCCCAGCGAAACTTATAAGATACCAAGGCATCTTCATCTGTGGAATGTATTAGACCAGTAAGGTTACAATAAAGACAAGCCAAATTAAAAATTGTCCACTTCTATTTTTTTAGATGGATCGACGCAAGCCAAATTAAAAATTGTCCACTTCTATTTTTTTAGATGGATCGACGCAAGCCAAATTAAAAATTGTCCACTTTTATTTTTTTAGATGGAAGTAAGGTAATGCTATGGAAAAATAAATAAGTACAGTAATAAATATTATCGCCGCAAGCCAAATTAAAAATTGTCCACTTCTATTTTTTTTAGATGGAAATAGGGTAATGCTATAGAAAAATAACTGAGTACAGTAATTAATATTATTGCCGTTACAACAAAATATATTTAATGCTCATTTCACTACATTAACAAGACATAATTATGTTTCAAGTGACTAAATATGCTATAACCGGGCTCTTTTGTATTTATTTCAAAAGAAGATGTGACACAGCCACAGTGAATCAGTCACAAGTCGGAATTTGTGCATTTTAAATTATTTATAGCGCACTAAGATATAAAGAGGCATCAAACGCGCTTTAAGAGGTTGAAAAATTATTACTCATTTCTAGAAACAGAGATGAAAAAAGGTCAATATATACAGGGCGTTTTCTATGTTACGAGAGCTCTAGCTCAAATCCTATACCAGCAACTTGTGCCTTATTTACCCTGGTCACATAGAAACTAAGCTTTCACCAAAGTTTAAGTGAAAAAACAAGTTTGTGTATAATTATGAAAAGAACTTATAGTTACTATTAAGGGTTTTTTGTCCCTTTTTGAAAAATTATTGCGCTTTGAGAAATTAAGATCAGATAAGATAAGAAAAGATGACTTTATTAATCCCATCAAAGAAAATTGAAAATGACATGCTCTAAAACATACAAAAAATACATTTTTGTAAAAATACATACAGTGGAACACACTTAAACCGAAAACGGTTGAACCGAAAAAAGATGGAGAGAGAGAGCTAATGTTTTCACCCCCCCACCCCCACACAGACACTCAAAGCAAGAAAAGACAAAAACAAAGCGGAAATAGAAACAAAAACAAAATGAACATCCTTTACTATGCAGGGGGCTTGGGGAAACTTATTTAACATGTGTTTCAAGAAGGGATATTAGCCAATTTTAATTCAAATTTTCGTGGCTTGTGTCCCTTTCATTTTTTTTTTTGTTCTATCTTGACTATGTTTAAACCAAAATATGTTTAAACCGAAATTGAAATTAGACCCCCTAAAATTTCGGTTTAAACGTGTTCCACTGTACTACTTCAAATTTGTAGCCTATAGGTATAAGCATAAAACTGTATAAGAATAAACTAATATTGCACTCATTGTCCAAGCAAAATGATAATATTAATAATCAGAAAAAGTATGAATTGATGGTTTGGTAAAAGATGCACTATTGTGTATAGATTTACAAAAAAATGAGTTCATATGTCTGTTTGTTCAGGTCCTTGGAACTCTATAACTATCGCTGCGCTAAAAAACAGAACATCTCATGTATGAATGATTTAAGACCTGTTGCACTTACATCATGTGCTATGAAAGTATTTGAAAAGTCTGTTCTTATCCATCTTACCAAGCAAGTTTGTGATTTTGTAGACCCTTATCAATATGCTTATAGATCCAACAGAGGAGTTGATGATGCAATCACTCACGTTATTCACAATGTTTACACTCATTTAGATTTGTCGGGAACAAGCGTAAGGTTAATGTTTTTCTATTTCTCTAGTCTTTCAAAACTATTCAACCTCATCTTCTGTGTGACAAAATGTTAAATATGAACATTTTCCCATGGTTTATATTAATAAATTACATTTATTTAGCGCTTTCCATTTTCAGAATATTTCTTAAAAATCTCAAAGCGCTTTACATTCGATTTATCATTTGGATAATCGATTATTTTACCTTCAAGACCTCAGCGCTTTTAATTAGAACCCTCAACGTGTAAATGCATCGGCACCAATTTGCCTTGCCACTCAAAGAGAGCATGACTTACACAACTAGACCACTACACTCCATTAAGACGTATAGGCATAGAAGTCTGTGCTCACCCGCCTGCTTCAGACCGACATTCCCATCAGAGTTCTGAACGTGCTGCAAGGCGCTGTCCATGTCAAACCCCCGGGACAGGAGGAAATGAACGTAATACTCCTTCCACTTGATAAAGCCATCACCTGACACACAGGGGAAGAGACAAAAAGTAAGGTTATTATCTAGATTTGTAGAAATAATAATAGTAATAATAATAGCAATAGTAATAACAATAATAACAACAACAACAATAATAATAATAATAATAATAAAAACAATAACACAACAACAACAACAACAACAACAACAACAACAACAACAGCAACACCAGGAATAAGAATGATAATTATCACATTGGTAAGTAATAGACAGTAATTGCTGGAAATTGGACAATTGTCGGCACAAATGCAGGTTTTTTTTATCCATTTTAAATATAAAAAAATAAGAGCCCATAACAACACCACAACCTACCGACAAAGATACAAAACATGGAATATGATTTGGGTCTAAGGTGAAATTCTAATGAAGATATCACAAGATATTAGACAGTGCATTTGTATCCGTATGAATAATTGTTTGAAGGTATATTTAATTTCTCTCTTAATAAAATCTTTACCATCCTTCGCCGTTTAGGATCCCCCAAGGGAACCTAGCAGACATTAAACCCAGAGAGAGGGAGAGAATCCTTACCATCAGGATCCAAATGTTTGAAGATATGTTCATTTTCTCTCTTGGCCTCATCGAAGTGTTCTTTCATCTTCTGGGCGATCCATTTCTCCATTTCTGGTTGGGATAGAGAGCCATCCTCGTCCAGATCAGCCCTGGGAGAACAGAGGAGTTGAGTTGAGTTGAGTTGGTTTAACCTCCATCAGCACTATATAGGCTATTTTGTGGACGGGCCCCCTAGACTGATGCATGACAATTTTATGTGCTGCCACACACGAGACAGGACAGGGATACCATGACTCTTGTCTAGCCTGTCACATTAAACTTACACCGACCCCACCAGTAGGGAGCGAAAGCGCCAGGACTTGAACCACGCACCTTTTGCGTCGGAAGCAGGTGTTCTACCCCAGGGCCATTGCGTGCCCCGAGAGAACAGAGGAGAGTAGAAGCTAAGCACACATCATAAAACATTGCAGAAAAATTATCAATTTGACTGTAAACAAGTAGTATTTGTATATATTTGTAATATTTTACAACATATGTTATGGTGCCAGTTCTGAATTTGTGAAATTGAGATTCACCTGGCATTGACTGGGTATGAAATAAGTCAGTGAGTAGAGCCTGCTGCTTTAATTTGAGAACTCAAGGATTTGAATTCAAAATTTGAGAACTCAAGGATTTGAAATCCAACCAGGCTGCCTTGTTCCCTACTGCTTGGGTCTATGTCAGAATAATGATGTTGAAACCAAAGTCATGGTACCCCCACTATTTTTCTGTGCCTCAACACAAAAATTGGGATTTGCTAGATAGCCTAGTAACTAAAAATGGAGGATATGAAGCCAACCAACCAGCCCACCTTTGATTTGATTTTTAAATCAAGGACATCCTGTGTTTGTTGCATGAGACAGGTATTCCCTGATGTTCATAAACATTAAAATTGTGTAGTGCAAACTTTGACAGCCGGTACTGAAAAATTGCCTTTGTAGAGACTATTTACGCAACAGCACGTAGAGCCTTTCACAGATTGCACTTGACGAACCAAGAGTCGCTAAGTGAAGCATATTTTTTTATTCTCTTATAAGATATGTGGGGCAACAAGGGTGAATTAGACAAAAGTCGTTGATACTATAAGTTTTGAGCTTTTTTTCTTAATCTTTGGTTCTAGAAACTACAGAATCATAATTTTTCTAACTTCTTATAGGGTGTTTAATGCATCTTAACAAACTAGTCATAACTCAGAAAGTTAAAATTCGACTTGTGTCCGTCACATACAGCAATTAACGAATATTTCAATTTTTCTTGAAAATCCCTAAATTTAATGAAAGTTGCAACCACTGCTTAGACATGCATGACCTTATTTGACCAAAATCTCCAAAAAGAAAACGATTTTTGTGAAGTCACATACAGTGGTCAATGCAGGATAATAATACTTTCACTGAAACTCCATTACAAGCTGGCGTTATAATTATTGCCAGAAAACGCAATGAACTTACTTTGCCACAATCTCCTTGAGTAATACTTCCACTGAAACTCCATTATAAGCTGGCGTTATAATTATTGCCAGAAACGCATGAACTTACTTTGCCACAATCTCCTTGAGTAATACTTCCACTGAAACTCCATTATAAGTTGGCGCTATAATTATTGCCAGAAACGCATGAACTTACTTTGCCACAATCTCCTTGAGTAATACTTCCACTGAAACTCCATCATAAGTTGGCGTTATAATTATTGCCAGAAAACGCATGAACTTACTTTGCCACAATCTCCTTGAGTAATACTTTCACTGAAACTCCATCATAAGTTGGCGCTATAATTATTGCCAGAAACCGCATGAACTTACTTTGCCACAATCTCCTTGAGACGCCCCTCGGCCCGATCCACCGGGTGAGACTTGAACTCCTCGTGCTCCTCCCCGAGGAACATCTCCTTGTGGTACTCGCGGTTGACGTGGCCGTCGTGCTCCATCTTGACAACGTCCAAGTGATCGGCCGGTTCCAGCTGCTTGGCATCCAGCTTCCCTCCTCCCTGCGGATGTCAGAACATGGATTGAGCAATCATACAGCGGAGCCAGGTGGAGGGGGGTGAGATGGCTCAAGTGGTAGAGCATTAATGTCCAGATTGGAAGGTCTAACCATGGTTCGAATAAGACGATCGGTCAAAAAGCTATTTGTCCGATTTTGTTCCCCACTGGTTCGGTCGGTCTAGTTTAGTCATAATGTGACCGACTGAGACAGAAGTTTTGTTAAAAATCATGCATTTATAGGCTATCTTGACTTAAGTATAATTAAAGGAAACACAATTGAAAACAATAATTTTCGAATGATATCAAATCTTACACAAAGATCTAAATTATCTCCTCATTGTATACTTCATTTTCCACAGAATGTCAATCATTTTGGATTATGATAACATTTTTTTTTTTTTCCACAAGTACGAGTTTGTGAATCAATGAAGTAAAATAGCATTTGGTTTTTGACACACAAAAAACGTGTTGCTTACTTTTCGGTCAATAAAATTCCCTCTCCATTTGGTAATAATTAATATAACTGCATGAAAGACTTGGATTTAAAATAAAATGT
Organism: Elysia chlorotica; assembly: GCA_003991915.1. Lineage (NCBI taxonomy): Eukaryota > Metazoa > Mollusca > Gastropoda > Plakobranchidae > Elysia > Elysia chlorotica. The sequence goes on from RQTK01000437.1 coordinate 276,696, forward strand.
TTGAGCAAAGGGAGTTCACTGGAGCACATCACACAGGACACAATAGGTGATGCTTGTTTGAAACTAATTGTAATCATAGTTGCAAGGTGATCTTTAAATTCTTTCTACCACTATTGATACTCAAAAGGGACATAATTATACTTTGGTGATTGATAAATAAGTTCATTTCCTTTATCCAAAATCTTATTACAAGGGCTACAACTTTCACGAGTCTACGTTTACAAATGTTCTACTATAAGTCCCATACATATTGGAGGCTATTTGTGGCTTGTATATTGAGTTTGACAGGAGAGATTGATACAGTTAAATTGTCCTAATATAATTTAATAGATTTAACAAGGGCATGCATGCTGAGAGCTCTAACAAGTACATACGACAAGTTTTAAAGCATTCTCGAATTTCACGTCAATTTCATCATCCAATCCATGTGGCCTATGTAGTTGTTGATGCTGCTGCAGCTTTTCTACCTCACTGTCCTTAAGAGCTCCATCGGCTGCACCTGCATGATCTAGTGGTAAAGAGATTGAAATACATATATAAGGTTTTGTTTCATGTTTTCAGTTTTAAGTTACAACTCAAAGAGTCCAGTGCATGTTTTTAATAAAATTCGAACAATTTAAATTTATGAAGCTTGGAAAATGTTAGAGTGATGAATTAAAGAAGGTGTTCAAGTGGGAAAAAGAACATGCATTACCACCACCACCACCACCAATGTCAGCAACAATAAATAGTAATGAAAATGATAGTAATACTAATTATTTAATAATAATAATAATAATAATAATAATAATAATAATAATAATAATAATAATAATAATAATAATAATAATAATAATAATAATAATAATAATTATAATAATTATAATAATTATGAATTATAACACTTATAACAACAACAATGGCTTGGCTATGATAGGACAAGATAGTAATATAAAAATTATATTTATATAATCTAAACTTTAAAACCCCATCAGCTCTCAATGTTATAACGGTATATCATAATCCAGCTAAACAAAGAAGGAAATTTTTAATACCGGTTTTCTCAATACTTACTGCCGCCCAATAAAACGTCATTCAGCAAGCCTCCTTCTTCTTTTTCAACCTTGGGAAATTTTCTGACAGGTCCAGAAACTACCAGTGCCAAGCACATCAAGCACAAAACAAGGGCCACAGAAATAAACAAACACTGACTCTTGTAGTAGCGAACCATTCTGTAAGATTTAAGATGAAAAGTTATTTAAAGCATGATTAATGGTGAAACATAAAAGACAAAAATATATATTCTTCTTTGAGGAATTTAGGATTTAACACAAACACGTTATAATCTACAATGTTCCATTTGTGACAAGTCAATTAATAGTAGATAAAAAAAATTTTAATAGTTGAGAGGGCCATGATTGGAGATGTCTATTAACAGATTTGGCACAGATAGAAGAAGATTATAAAGATTATTTAGCAAAATAAAATGTTGCTCTATGGCATAGTTTGATAAACATGTTTTTAAATTATTATTTTTTTAAAACTAAATATCATTTTGTTTCAAAATAAGGATTCCTGGGTTTTGAAATGTTTTTGAGTTGGAGGATCATGACATTGTTCTAACTTCTATATAATTCCTTTTCAGTTTATGGAGGTTTGCCATAAATTAGCAAAAATAAACTTCACTTTTCTTAAATCTTTAACAATTCATATTCTCCATCATAATTTTTCACTTCCTTTCTCAAACCTTTTCCTCCACTGTTCTCCTCTTCTCTGCTGGCAATATTGAAGAATTAATGAAAATCAGGAAGCAAGAGGCTTTCGATTATAGTATTTTAAAACTTTGTGCATAAATTGCATTTCTATTTTCCTCTAGAATTAGATCAACAAATATCTTATAAATAAAGAAATACATGTATGTTTTTTTTTAATAATCATCCTCTTCTTTTTTGTGACACCTCTATTTTCCCTTCATCCTCCTCTTCCATTTAGCTTCATTTCCCTAATCCTTTTTGTCCCAAATACCTTTTTCTCATTTCTTTTCTCTATGCTGACATACTTATCCATTTCTCCCTCGTTCTTTTATTCCTAATTTTGTTCTCTCAATTTATAAATACACCCGTATTGTCATGAATCTTGCTCCAGATTTATAGGCACTGCGCCTTTCCACAGTAATAGATTGTTTTACTAGTTCTACCCCTTCCTTATTCTCCTCTTAGTCTTATCCTCTTACAGGCGCCTTGTCATTGTGATTCATAAACTCCCAATCCACCTTATCCTCTTCCTCACATCTGTGACTTCTCAATTTTTTGCTGTAACTGATGCATCTGTACATCATTAATTTTGTTCTTCTTTTAAAAAAATAAAGTCGTGAATCTTGCTCCAGATTTATATAATAATAAGGCACTGCGCCTTTCCACTGTAACAGATTGTTTTCTTTCTTTGTGGTCATAGTGGCCAAGTTTAAACTTACGATCAGAGTGCAGTAATGTTTACTTCTTTCAAATCTAGATGTCAACTCATTAATAACCTTTTAAATCAGTGAAACGGAAAGCTTTGATTTTAAATCTCTTCCTCCTCTCTATCACCCTTTTGCTTCTGGGGACCCATTAGCCCTGGGGTACAACATAGGCTTTTGAAGCAAGAGGTCCGTGGTTCGAGCCCTGGCGTCAGTCTTGGGATCCGTCCACAATACAGCTATAGTGCTGACGTTGGACGTAATAAACCAACTCAACAGTCAACTACAACTACTCTCTCGCCATTCTCTAATCTATACCCATTCTACCCTTCTTAGTAACCTTTCTTTTTGTTTATAAATACAGGTAGGGTGTACGGTTTTATAAAGATTGGTGAGAAAAATATGAAGGTAGTCGCATTATGTCATAATACTCATGAATATCAATGTTATGTGCTTGTATATTTGTCCTCACTCCCCTTCCCGGTCCGCATTGTACACATGTTCAAATAAACAATTGAATACAATCAAATCACTCCCTGTCTTTTTTAATCAAACAAATCATCATATATGCCAAAATATAAATAACAACAAAAAGACAGGGAGTACAGCTGGCATGAATTTTATTCAATTTTAATATAAAAAAAATATCATAAAGACAGGGAATACGGCTGGATGATATTTTAGTCAATTTCAAAATTCAAATTCCGTCCGCCCACCCATTTGATCGTCCAGAGGCTAGGGACCACAAAACTCTTGAAAGAAGTGATCTAGATCTAGATCTATCTAGATCTACTATCATCTAGTCTCGGTTTAGGTAGAGATCAAGTGTTTACTAGTTGGGAAAGGGAAAGACCAGGATAAGTTTTTCAATTCGATAGCCGAATATTGCTTTCAAACCTTTCAGCCATTTATTAAAATTAATCTTCGAGCAAGACATGCATCGCAGCCAACAAAAATGGGAAACTGCTTCTAGTGGAGAAGTTCGTTTGAGCTTGAACTAGAGTCTAAATCTAGATCTAGTTCTAGATCAGGGCTCGGTTTAATTAGAAAGATCATAGGATAAATGTAGAAATGTTGGCAATTAATTATAATTGTTTTTAGGGGAGTTACCTTATAATTTTCATAGCATTGGAAGTCAAAATGAGATGAATAGCTGAGTTGCTCGGCTACCAGCTGAAATAGGCCTACAGATCTAGAAGTACCAATTTTTATCAACAACAAGAGATCTTCTGTACAGTGAAAAACACAAAAGTGTGCATAAACTGTAGAGAATAATGTTCTCTCATGCCGTTGATTAGTCTAAGAATAATGAGATCGAATGCTTACCAGCCACGTTGTGCAGTCTTGTTAGTTTTACTCCCCTTAGAATGGATTTCTTAAATAGTATCCAAATTCTATACGGAAACGTGGGCATGACGTGAGATTCTAACTTCAAACTTTCTACAAAGCGATAAGCTATCGACTGAGCTATCTGTATCTATTCCCTCACCCACATGCACACCCAGTGCTTTATCACTGAAGATACCCATGATTAAAATCACCTCAAATTGTCTGTCCACGTAACATGCATATGAAAACGAACTAAATTTTTATTTGGTATGCCATAACGCATGATCTCAACATATCGCCGTGGTTGTTACTGTCAAAGAGTATTATTTTAACCCAATTGGGGTTTACTCTATCACAAATGAGTCAAACCATTTCTTCATTATATTTATGTATTGCAGATAAACCTAAAAGCATATTATGTTCGCATCAATTATTATTTCTATCCTCTGTAATTTGGGAAAACTAAAACAAAACCAGTTTTTCCTTATTTCGTTGACCTGCAATACAATCACGTAACTGCGATCGAAAACGGAAAGAAAAATATCACGGGGTATTGCAAACCTTCAATAACAGGCATACTACAAATAGGCCTACATGGCTTTTGTGGAAATGGGGTTATTTATGCACCCATTCCCTTAATCTTTTGTTTCAACCGGGTCAAGAGATTGAAAATATGATTTTTCCCCGCAATTTAAGATTAATAATATGGGTTACCTAAAGATGTACATTTAGACCTAAAGCAAAATTTCACTTTGTTTCTTGGTAACTCGGTGGTCCCAGGAGTAGAGTAACTATCACACTTTTTGTTATTTCGACCCATGCCATAACTTTCCCTAAACTCTTGTTTCCATATCCATTTTTCCTGTTTGTTTCTTCAAATCTAAAGATAAAAACTGTATCGTTTTTACTACATGAAAAAATGGGAAAAACCCAAAAGGTTTTATGTTGAAACCCTGAACATTAAATGGGTGCTCTGGTCACTATTATGTTGTTGTTGTTTTTTTTCTCAAATCTTTGGATTGGTGTACGTAAATATGAATTATTTAAATACATCCCGTTCTGGGGCCCAGTTACCAAATGTGCTCTTTTTTTTTTAGACCTAAGCTTAGAGGATGTTAAATTATGAGAGAGCCTGGGTTTCTCCGATTATAAAAATTGTCAAAAATAGTAAATGATTGAGAAATAAATAAATGAAATTAGAGTTGTTTTTGTTGGTGGGTTTTTTTTCCTCAAGCAAAAGAAACTACATTATTTTGGTATCCGATTACATTTCACATAAAAGCGATATAATTTTTTCAGAATCAACGCGTTTCTTAGACTCGCGATAAATTATCAGCGATAGTAGAGCATGAAGTGAGGAAAACATTTGTGTATGCTGTTTTTAGTTCCTTTGTTGTTTGATGTTTGTTTGTTGTTGTTGTTGTTGATGTTGTTGTTGTTGTTGTTGTTGTTGTCGTCGTTGTTTTTGGGGTGCTCTGTTTTTGTTTCTTTGTCGTTGATGTTGTCGTTGTTTTTGGGGGTGCTGTGTTTTTGTTTGTCGTTGTTGTTTATATATTTTTTTGGCGGGTGATTGGTATGTGAGCAAGTATTCAAATTGCTTCGCACTTTCAAAAGAACTCAAATCATATCAAATTGCAATGAATGAATGAATCCGATTGAAGCAAACACTAATATACTTGTAACCAGTTATGTGAATATACAAGGTTGCCACTAAAAAGTATCAGGCACTTTGTATAATCCGAAGAGTCCGGGGCGTTGATGGCACATGTGTGATATATAACAAGCGATTGCCTTGAAGGACCCACCCTCACTAGAGAAGCAGAAATAAGTCATCATCGGAAAAAAAATAGACTACCCTGACATTGGACAGTTTTTAACAAACTCAAACTATAAATTATCTATAAACATATAATTCACGCCTATGGTGATAATGATCATAATTCAATAGTTGATCTTTATTTGGTACTTAAGTACCTATAAACATAATATAATAATTTATAATTTCTTTCAAGTTAATCGCAATAGGAGTGTGGTTGGCAACAAATGCTACACGTTTAGCTGATCAGTACAAGATGCTATCCCATCATCGGTAGCCTGATCTGTATCATATTCCTCCCTCAAATCCAGGGTTCTTTTACTGGATATATAAATATTACGAAATGGTTAGGAGGTTCTTTTTGTTATTAAATTGACCTGTTGTAGAAGTGTTTTCAAAAGGTTGCACTTAACATCCATAGTTATGTCGACAAAAATGTTAAAAATTAATAACTATTTTCAACCAAATTCGGGAACTCTAGGCGTTTCTAGTGGGACGAGCCAAAGAGGAAGTGGCGGTCTTGGCTCTCCGCCGAGTCGCCGGTGAAATAGAAAGTAGATCCACAGTCAAGACTGTGTATTCAGGAGTCGTTGGTACTGTGTAACTTCAACGTTCGACTTAATTAAGCATCTCTTCATTGGATCTCATATTATTACCCTTCCGTCTGATAGTCCTAGACAACGCAGATCAGGTAAGATCTAATATTCCCATAGATCTACACCCTAATACCACCTGTAGGTATTTTTGTTTTGTTTTATAGATCTAGATCTAGATTCTAGGTCCAGTTTCTAGAGATTTGATAGACACTCGTTTGTTTCAGTTTCACTTCTAGATTTAGATCTAATCTAGTTTAAAATCTAGATCAGGACATCTAGATCTGAATTTAATTAATATCTAAAAACAGAGAGAGAGAGAGAGAGAGACAGCCAGAGAATCTAGATCTAGATCCACAAACTTTTTTAAATTTTTTATTTTTTATTTAGACCTAGGCCTAGATCTAGATCTATATGTTTTGAGTTTAGGAGGAGGTCAGAACACCAATTTTGGACACTTTTAGTCTTACTATTTCATTGGTATGGGCATCTTTAGTCTAGATCTGACACATTTCTATCACAATATTTAAGAAACATCTTAAAACTTACCTTTTTAAAAAAGCATTTGGCATGGAACTACCATAATTCTCACGATTATTGATCTGCATTATTATTCTTTGATCTTGGTGTGCATGTGTGTGTCTGTCTGGGTGTGTGTAGGTGTATGCTACTTGTGTATGTATGCGTATGGGTGTGTGAGTGTATGTGTGTGTGTGTCTGAGTGTATGTTTATGTGCATGTGTGTAGAGAGAGAGAGAGAGAGAGAGAGACAGCCAGAGAATCTAGATCTAGATCCACAAACTTTTTTTAAATTTTTTAATTTTTTATTTAGACCTAGTAGACCTAGATCTATATGTTTTGGAGACTTCCTTAGGAGCGACGGTTCAGAACAAATTTTGGACACTTTAGTGCTATATTTATTTATGGGCATCTTTATCTAATTGAACATTTTGTAAAATGTAAATCCTCCCAGGGCTATATTAAAATATTTAAATTTATATTTTTTGTTTAGAGACCTAGATCTAGTTGTAGTAGACTTAGATTTAGATGTCTTTTGATAGGCCTAATGATTAAATTTATCCGTAAAAAAAAATGCGTTCTTAATGTCAATTTAATGGTAGATCTACCATGGTTGAATATAATGTGAAACTTTGTTAGTACCGATATTGAAAGAGTGCCAATGTTTGAATTTTTTTTTTCTGTTCTCACCACTAGGAGTTCTGCCAAGATAATCACATAATAAATTCATTTAAAATCCATTTGTATGGCTGAAGCCAACCATTAAATAGTCATTGTTCCAATTTGTAGTTAAGGGATTTGAGTTGGAGTCGAAGTGACGCATTCCTTCTCATAGATCTAGCTAGTGTGTGTTAACTTCTTGACAAAAGAAAAGTTCTCATCTTGCCTGGACTGGTAAGTTAGTCACAAATTCTCCCCGTTACTGCTAAATGTTTGATCACTTTAAGTATTTCACTGTAATTGACCAGGATACCTCGATAATGATTATTGATTTATCTCAGTGATGATAATCATAATGCAGTGAGAGACTGATACCAATTTGATTTTCAGTTACAAAAAGAAAGTTGGCAGATCAAATGTCAATAACTTTGGCCTATCAAGGTGTTTTGTTTTGTAATTGGTAAGCCGTAAGGCTATTCCAAGAAAAGGTTCACTAAAAAGTAATTCATCTAATTGTAAATAGTAATTCACAGTGTTCTCTTCCATCACAATAGCAGAAATATGTCTATAATTGTCATCCTCCATCAAGTTACTTGTAAGTGTTTTCTAAGGCATTGAATGTGCTTGGTTGTCTCACAGGCTTTGGATGCATTTTATGTAAAAACCAAACTGATTTGGAACGCTTGTAAACACTGTACTAGTTTTTGTTATTTTAATGAAGATCTGCCATAGTTTGTTGTTGATTTGTTTTTGTTTTTACTTTCAGGACTTTGCAAATAAACCGACAGTCAGTTTCTGCTCAAGATGTCTGAGGATTGGGGAGATCTTATAACTCAACAAGAAAAAGGGGTAAGACTGTTTTACCAATAAAATTAAAAAAAAAACAATATATGAGCAAAGTTTATAAGATTAGAAATCAATCGTTCATATATTTTATTACCATAATTTCAATGTGAAAGAGTAACCCTGGTATCTAGAAATTTAAAATTTCAATCATGACAAAAAATATTTGATAAGTTTTATAAATTCTTAAAAGTTCAGAGAAAAATATGGAGGCACCAGCTGAGATTTGAACCTGAAATAATTCTTTTGCTCTTCCACAAGACTAATTAAGAAAGTAATCAAACTTCCCAAGCAGCTTTATAGAGGCTGTTAGTTTTTTAAAGCTCTCTGGATTTTTTTGCTAGAATACGGACATTGGAATCCCTCAGGTTCAGAACTTCTTCGATATCAAGATTACAAATCAAACTATATCCTAAATTTCGGCATTCACTTGAACATTTTTATTTTCATCAATTCAACAAAGATTTTTCTTTCTTTACATGATGCAAAATGACATAATCTTCAAGCCAATTTTATTTTCTGTAAATTTTATGATGACATTCAAGTTAAGTGAAGTTATCAATAGATTTTTTAAAAAAGCAGTCTATCAAGTTTTTTTAGTTAAAAACAATTTTTTTTTTCATATCAGTATTGTTTCTTCAAAGTTTGTTAAATCTTTTGTTCAGGTCTTTTAGATTTAAACACTTTACTTGTTATTATGTTAAAAAAAATTGGAAGGAAAATCCAAGAGGAAAAAAAAAATGATTGTCGTTTCTAGGTTGGAGCCCTGAACATTAAAAAGGATGACGGACCTTCGCCTCAACCAGGAGGGGCGGCTCAAGAGTTCAAGGATCAGCCCGAGGGCGAAAGTTCAGAATCTACTGAGGACACAGAAGAAACGGGTAAATATGCTTGTTGGTTGGTGGAAACAAAATATTACTAGTTAGATAAGTATTCTAAGGGAGAACTGTTCAACTCCAAAGAAGTTATAAAACAAATTTGAGGGATTGAGCTGTAGACACTTTGCTCCAGATATTTTAACCTTATATAAGCTGAACTTATTTGTGAGTTTATTGAATGAGATTCAAGCTGCTCCTACTAAACCCATTTACAACCTGAACCCCACCCCTAAAAAGAAAAAAAAAAGGAAAAGATGAACAAAACTGATATATTGCAATAGTCCCACAATCCGTAATCCGGCCAAGAATTACAGATGTCAATCTTTAATCTGTTATTGCTTTTATCAAGTTAAGAATCCTTAATTATTGTGAATGTTGTTTAAAAAAAATTCAAATTAGAGCAGATTATGAAAGGTTAAGTTTTTGTCTAAAATTATGAAACTAAATTCTGATGAATTTTTAAAGTCACTTCTGTTTTCAAATGTATAAAGTTTTTCATGTGCAATTTAAAGGTAACATATATAAGCTGAACATAATATATATCATATATGTGAGTTGATTGAATAAGATTCAAGCTGCTCCTACTAAACCCATTTACAACCTGAACCCCACCCCTAAAAAGAAAAAAAAAAGGAAGAAGATGAACAAAACTGACATATTGCAATAGTACATACTCTGTAATCGGCCCAAGCTTTACATATGTCAATATTTAATCCGTTATTGTCTTTATCGTTTGGAATCCTTAATTATTGTGAATGTTGTTAAAAAAAAATTCAAACTAGAGCAGATTATGAAAGGTTAAGTTTTTGTCTAAAATTATGAAACTAAATTCAGATGAATTTTGAAAGCCACTTCTGTTTTCAAATGTATAAAGTTTTTCATGTTCAATTTAAAGGTAACATCCCCTATTGTTGCTTCTTCTTCATGTTCTTGACAGGCCAGTCGAAAGGTGAAATATCTTTCCTGCAGAAACTGCTCCGCACCAGGCTTGTTCAGGCTAAAGCAGACATTGAGGTTCTGAGAAAGGATCCAACATCACCTCTCTACTCAGTAAAATCGTTTGAAGCCTTACATTTGTAAGTAGCATCACCATCAATGCGTTTCTTTATATTACATGTGTTATTTTGTATTGTCATTGTACTATGATAGTGGCACAAGTCATTGCCAAAATTTATGGGATATATCGTTGTAAAGATGAAAATGAGATCTTTCCCACTGAACAGATTAAGAATGGGTTTATAGGTTTTTGCTTTTAAGTCTTATTAAATTTTATATTAGCTTTCCATTTTTATTTCCTTAAAATTATAGTCATTCAGGCTTTATTAGTGTTCTTTTATGCCTTTTTATAATTTTCAAATAATATCACATTTGAATCAGTGCAAATTTTGCCTATAGCTAAAGGTTGTAGTAAACTTAACCTGTATATCAAATGTGCAAATTGTGCATTCGAGGTTGTTAACAAAATGCTTGACTAGAATTTAGAAAAAAATTAAATTTTTTGTTTTTAAGTTCTGTTTTTTATCATTAACATGGAAATGAAGTGACTGAGCCAGTTAATTCTACTCTCTTCAGAAAACCAGAATTGCTGAAAGGTGTTTACGACATGGGATTCAATGCTCCATCTAAAATTCAGGAAACTGCGTTGCCAACTCTTCTAGCAGACCCGTAAGTCACTTTTTTTTTTCTTAAGAATCCTTTTTTTTTTTTCATTTGTACATTTAGTGAAGACCATAAACTAAAGGCATCCGGGGAAGTAGCAAAGGAAGATATTGACAGTTTAAATTAGTATGGTGGAAAAATAGTTAGCAGATCTCCTTAGTTGAGAAACAAAAGGTTAGCTTATATTAAAAACAATGAATAATATATTGAAAATACCTTTTTTTTCAGTTTAACTTCCTCATGTTTAATTATCATACATACCATACAAATTAATTGTGAAAAGCAACTGGCTGAGAATTTAATGATGGAAAACAAAATGTATTCTATCTCTTACTCTTTCTCAAACTGCTCTCGGATAGATAGCTTATATGTGTATAATTTTGTCTTTGCTTAACATGACCATTAGACAACACTTAACTGTGTCCTGAATTTGGTTATTATACAATGATTTACTCTATTCTGTTTTTGATTAGCAGGGATAGCATACAATGTCGTTTAAAGTTAAACTTGGTTTTAGTTAATATGACTACAATATCATGGTTTAAAATTAGCCTATCCTGGCTTTGGGCAACATGACTAATAAATATACAATAATATTTTTTACTGTGGTTAAAACAACTAGTGATGTTTGCTATCATCTATTTTGTTCTGTCTGTAGATAGCTTCTATACAATCTCTATTCTGTGTTTAGTTAACAATGCTAGTATAAAGCTATTTAAAATATCCTGTATTTGGTTAATAGACAAGTGTACAATAATTTCTGTATCCTGTCTTTTGGGGCGCGATGGCCTTGGGGTAGAAGATCGGCTTCCAACGCAAAAGATCCGGGTTCGAGCCCTGGCGGTTGCGCTCCCTACTGGTTGGGTCGTGTCAGTTTAATGTGACCAGCTGAGACATGGTATCCCCTCCCTGTCTCTAGTGTGGCAGCACATACAATTGTCAGTCGTCAGTCTTGGGGCCCATTCGCAATATAGTCTATATAGTGCTGATGTTGGGCGTTAAACCAACTCAACAACATCCTGTCTTTTCCTCACCATTGCAGGCCATGTAACATGATAGCCCAGAGTCAGAGTGGAACTGGCAAAACAGCAGCCTTCACCCTGACCATGCTGAGCAGAGTAGACGTGGCTTTAGACTACCCACAGGTAACGCTTGCAGGGTAGAGTAATGTTTCAATTATAGTTATAGTTTGTTTCGATTTTGTCAAAGTAGATGTGGCTTTAGACTACCCACAGGTAACGCTTGCAGGGCAGACAAATGCTTCAATTATAACACAGTTTGTTTTGATTTTGACAGAGTACACGTGGCTTTAGACTACCCACAGGTACGGCTTGCAGGGCAGAGTGATGTTTCAATTATAAGTATAGTTTGTTTCGATTCTGACATGGTCTACTTTATTTTAGGAATTGAGATTTTCTACATCATTGTACGGTAGTGCTGAGACATTTAGGCTTTTTTGAATGGTTGTTTGAACGTGACAACTTAATTCTCTCTTTAGGTATTGCCGCACCAATCTGATTGGGTCACCAGGTCAGCCACCTGGTTGAACGGATTCCCTTTTTTCGCTGCTGCTAGTTATTAGACTTAAACATCTATTAGTGTCCTACTTTTAGTTTATGGTTAAAAATTTTACGAATTATAATTTTAGATTTTTTTTTTTCAAGATATTACTTAGGAATATCTCTCTTTATCATCAAAATAGTCAAACTACTCTTTGTGGATTTTGACTATTATAGGTTTATATAAAAATAGTTGAACTTATCTCTTTGTGGATTTTTACTATTTTAAGTTCATATAAAAATAGTCAAACTTTACTTTTTCAACAGTCTAGAACGAAGATAGTTTCTCTCCAAACACTTTTCTAAGCGCAGTTGTTGTCTGTATAGCTCCCTTATCAAAATCTGTATATTTTACAAGCAAAGCACAATTATCATATATATGTCTCCAATAGGTTTAACAAGCCAATAAAATTCTTTGTTTAAGATTAAACAATGTCCACTTAATAATCAAGAGATGGTACGACACACTGTGAATAATTGTATTAATCGGAGCTCATCCAATCCTTAATCCCGGAAGTTCCTACAATTCTCTACTGTCAATTTACAGATTTTCTATTAAAAAAAAAGTTGGTTGGTAGATCAGTGTTCAGCAAAGGTCTACAAAGGTGTTTACTTTTGCAATCCAATATACTGGGCCGCTTGGCATCATACGTTCAGTAAAAATAATAATGGTCCTCTTGGCATCTACCTATTCATTTTATTTGTGTCAGGTTGATTCTTAACTTAACAACTTTTTTTTTGCTATCATATTCCTGACAGCAGGATTTTCTATACCGATTATCAAGGAGTTTGATCTATGTTCCCATTTAATATTACCTGTGTTTATCCTGAACGTATTCTTGTATATTTCCAAAGACAGGATTTTTTTGTGTTTGCTATTGCTTTCAGAAATGTTATTTTTAAAGTGTTTTCCCATTTTCAGTGTTTGTGTTTAGCACCAACATACGAGCTGGCCCTTCAGATTGGAGAGGTGACAAGGGAGATGAGCAAACACATGACTGGCCTGCAGATTAGCCTGGCCGTAAGAGCCCAGAAAGGTGAAACCCAGTTTATTCTAGTTGTAAAACCATTCCTCCCTCATTTTAGCCTTTTCCCATCATGCTGCACGCTTGTTGTGGGCATTGATTTGTTTTTGTGATTCCACATCTTTGCATTAAACTGCATTCTTTTCCTTGTTAAAATGAAAAAAAGTAAAAGCTTTTAACTTTAATATGTTCTGAAAAATTCCCCACAAGTAGTGCACTCATAAAGAATATTATGCCTTGATACATGGAGATGTTGAGAGTATGCTATGACTTTTTGTCACATTTTTTTTTTTTGCCACAAGTGTACACTTTGATCGCTCATTTGGCTAGCAACTCTGCCTGCTGTCTGTCATAGTTTGGAATGTTTTATTTTTTTTACCTATATTTTCTCCTCAGTTGCTCGGGGTGAGCAGCTGGCCAGCCAATTTTTTTACCTATGTTTTCTCCTTAGTTGCTCGGAGTTATTTTTTTTACCTATGTTTTCTCCTTAGTTGCTCGGAGTTATTTTTTTTACCTATGTTTTTCTCCTTAGTTGCTCGGGGTTATTTTTTTTACCTATGTTTTCTCCTTAGTTGCTCGGAGTTATTTTTTTTTACCTTTGTTTTCTCCTTAGTTGCTCGGGGTTATTTTTTTTACCTATGTTTTCTCCTTAGTTGCTCGGAGTTATTTTTTTTTACCTTTGTTTTCTCCTTAGTCGCTCGGGGTGAGCAGCTGGCCAGCCACGTCATCATCGGAACGCCCGGCACTGTCATGGACTGGGCGTTCAAGTTCAAAGCCTTCGATATCAAGAAGGTGCGGGTGTTTGTCCTGGACGAGGCTGACGTCATGATCAGCCAGCAGGGTCACCAGGACCAGTCCACCCGCCTGCAGAGGTAACTAGGCCAGCTAGATTTGGGGAGCGTAGTGGTCTAGTGGTGTAAACCATGCTCTGTTTAAGTGGCAAGGTGATTCGGTGCTGCTGCATCTACGAGTCAAGGGGTCTAATCCCATAAAGCTTAATCATTTTTCGGTTATTTTCACTGAAAGCCTACTTCTAACACTTTTGGGAAAATACCTAGAAATTTTAGTTCTAGAGGTAATTATTACTATACCTGGTTTAAAAATGTAACAGGTGTAATTATGTCATATTTTACAGTGTTACAGAAGTAAGCTAACTGTTTCGGATTTTACTTTGTTGCAAAGGTAATTAGACTGGATTTTTAAGAAAGACAAAAAAAAGTCACATGTGTAGCTATTTCACAAAACGAGTCTAGAGATTGGCTCAAGGAATAGATAAATACTGAGAGAAGGGCAGAAAATATTAAACAGAAATATTACGTTACATGTCTAATTTATTATTTCACCAATCAAGTTCAAATTTTGTTCCCATTTGAAAACATTTTCTTGAAGGGGGCAAACTGGCGCAAATAGTAGAGTTGTTCCCCATACTGGAAGGTTCCTGGTTCAAAACCCACGAAGGGTAAAAAATCTATTTGGGTCGGTGTTAGTGTAATAATCATGTGACTAGCTGGATTCGTGATATCCCCGCACTGTCTCTGTGTGGCAGACATCCAGCCTTTGGGCCCACCAACAGTATAGCCTATATAGTGCTGACATCAGAAGCTAAGCACCAAAACAAACAAATCTTTTTTTGATATGTCTCTTTTGTGGCCAAGACTGCACAGCAGCTGAACTCATTTTGTTCTCTATAGGGTTTAACGTCTCCTAGGTTCCTCTAAGGAGTCATAAATAATGCAATTTTATGTGCTGCCACACAGGGCGGGTATACCATGACTCCTGTCTCAGCCGGTCACATTATACTGACACTGACCCAACCAGTTACAAGGGACGAATATCGGACAAATAAATCTGCCGATCGTGTGATAAGATCCACAGACCTCCTGATTTGAAGACCAACGCCAGTTCATCCCCCTTCTGAACTCACTTTATGGGATCGCTACAAGTTAATCTTCTGTTTGACAGACTGTAGCTAGGACTGCACAGCAACTGAACTCACGTTATGTAATCACTACAAGTTAATCTTTTGTCCAACAGAGCCCTGTCGCCAGACTGCCAGATGTTGCTGTTCTCCGCGACCTACGACGCCGACGTGATGTCGTTTGCGGAGAAGGTGATCCCGCGCGACCCCGTGGTGATCAAGCTGCGTCGGGAGGAGGAGAGCCTGGAGAACATCCGCCAGTATTACATCGAGTGCAGCAACCAGCAGGACAAGTTCCAGGCGCTGTCAAACATCTACAGCGCCATCTCCATCGGCCAGTCCATGATCTTCTGTGCTGTGAGTTGCTGGGGTTGTGTTGCTGTTGTTGTGGTGGTGGTGTTATTGTTATGTTGTTGTTGTTGCTTAGCCCTGTGGTCTCGGAGCTTCTGCTTTTTTACCTAGCATAACCATGAAGAAAAAAGCAGCATCGACCAGTCCATGACATTCTGTGCTGTGATTTGCTGGTGGTGGTGTTGTTGTTGTTTAGTCCTGTGGTCTCTGAGCTTCCGCTTTTTAGCCTAGAACCATGAAGGAAACGGCAGCAGTTCTTTGTAGCTGCATTAAGTTGTGCTGTGAGTTATGAAAGCAGTGGGAATAAGAATTATTGTCATGTGCTGCTGTCCGTACAATTAATCCATGTATGCTACATGGCATGCCTGAAAAGTGAATGATGTTTACCTTTACCGTAACTCATTTATTTTTTTATGTGGACAGTATACTCTCTCAGGGCTTATATCCTAACCATACGTCGTGTCTTGTACCCCTTTCGTACGCTGTGGCGTCCCTGCATTTCCAAACAGTCAAAATGAATATTTGAAGAATTTAAAGTTTTTGAAGAGTAATACATCAATTTTGAAAAACTAAAAAAAAAACATTCCATTTTCCGCATGTTAATTACAATTTAAAAAACCCATGGGGTATTTGATGCATGTGATGCTTTAATTTATACTTTAAATAACTCAACAAGTCACAACTCAAGACTTGTCCCTGATTCACCCCTGTTTTCCTCACATGATTATATTTAACCAATGAACTTGTGCTCCCTCAGACAAGAAAGACGGCGAGCTGGTTGGCCGAGAAGATGACGGGAGACGGTCACGCCGTGGGCCTGTTGTCCGGAGAGCTGGACATCGAGATGCGCGCCTCCATCATCAAGCGGTTTAGGGACGGCAAGGAGAAGGTGCTGATCACAACCAACGTCTCCGCTAGAGGTGAGCGTCTCTCAATATGGTTACTGTGGAAACGTCGCCGATTTTTTTACATTATCTAATCCCACAGATTTTCATGGCTTTCCGTCAAAGGTGAGCCTCTCTCATTATGATTACTCTGGAAAAGCCGCCGATTTTTTTTTTCTAATCCCAGAGATTTTTATGGCTTTCTATATTTTTTTAAGGGGATTGGGAGGGGGAGGGATAGATCAGGGTCAGGCCGTCACCTTTAAAAGCAGGAGGGTTGGGTTCACTCTTTTTCCAGTTTCCGAATTTCCATGATATAGTAGACAGAGTTTCACGAAGTAGTTAAGTTCTTTTTTTCTTATAAGCTGGCAACGTTTTGAGACCGTTTGCTGTATTGGATCGTCCTTTGGGAATTTTGTAAACATCAACTACACTAGTAGAGAGCTTTCCTCCTACAAAGAGAGTCGAAAATATAGTCACTTCTTGGCTCTGACTATAGAGCATTGTTTCTTTGACTTTAAAATTTGATCTGATTCAAACAAACCTATTAAAGTTGCTTTTTTTTTTCTTCTTCTTTATTTTAAATTCTAAATTCTGCCAGGCATTGATGTTGAACAAGTGACAGTTGTGGTGAACTTTGACCTCCCTATGACGCGGGACCTACAGCCGGACTGCGAGACGTACCTGCACCGCATCGGTCGCACCGGTCGCTTCGGCAAGAGTGGCCTGGCCATCAACTTTGTGGACGGGAAGAGATCGATGAACACGCTCAAGTACATTGAGAAACACTTTGGTAAGTAATATTAAAAATAAATTACATTTATGCAGCACTTTCCATTTCAAAATGAAAAATCTCAAAGTGCTTTACATGGTATACAATAAATAACCTTGTATGAACAAATATACATTAAATGTATCTGTTAACACCATGCTATGAAAATTCTGAAATGAATAAATATACTTAAAATGGAAGCTGTATTTCTTTTTCATGCAATAAATAAACTTTTATGAACAAATATATATGAATAAGTACAGTGTACTCAGCTTGTGTTCATTTTCCATTTGCATTGATCCATATCCTTCCAGTTCTATTTTACAATGGATATGTTGGTTTCAAATATATTGATAGCAGCTTATGAGTGGTCAACTGTAATAAGAAGTAAGATGGGGGGTTTGGTTGAGGAAGCTCTCTTGTCAGAACACTAGATTTTCAACTGGGAGTTGGGGGATTCAAATCCTGATCAGGCTGTCTTCTAAAGTCCCTATTGGTTGGGTGGTTGAAAGTATAATGTGCCAGGCTAGGAGTGAAGTCTTGATATTGCCGCCCTATTTATGTGGTAGCATGTATGGGATGTAAGTCTTGGACGCTGTCCATGACATAGCCTAGGTCCTGATATTGGAGGTTTTGTAACCAACCATCAAATAGAATGGGAGTAGTAGAATGCGCATCAGTATCCTTGGACAGATTTGAGATGTAAAAGGCGTAACAACTAGAACAATGAGAGGGACAGGTGGGTGACAGCGAAACATTTTTCATTTGCCATAAATTTTGCTATAAGTTAATTTCCCTCAACCTAGACAATGTGCTTTTTGCTACACATGGATTGAGTGGAAGCTCACAAATAGAAAGTGCAACGTATTAACTAATAGCTTCCTCCTTCTCTCCTTTGTAATTTTCTTTAAGTTGCATGCTTAACAAAAAAAACAAAAAATAATTTTTATCAGATCATGAAGGGTAACAGATGTTGTGTTCGTTATTATAAGAAGGTGGTTCCCTGTCTTTGAAAACGCAATAGATTATTATTTGATTAACTGTCATAACATCAACAACAAAAAAATGGAAGTTAATTGGTAAAACTTTTGTAAAAGTAAAGAAAATACAATTTAATTTATTCTTTTAGTATTAAAATGATTCAAAGCCATGTCTTTTAGTTACAAACAAAACCTAAATTTTAAATTTGAAGAGAAGGGGACAAAAGGTTTGAAAAGATATTCTTTTTGTGATTTCTTGTTTTTTATTTTTATGAACACCAAACCAAAGTTATTTTAATTTGAACAAAAATATTTATTTTCCTTTGTCTCCTTTTCTCTTCAGGACGCAAAATAAACAAATTGGACGCTGATGATTTGGATGCTATAGAGAGGATCAGTTCTTGAGGTTGAGCATTAGACAGTTTCATCATTTCATTTTATTCCTCGTCTAGATAAGTTTTAACACAAATGAAAAGTGGCTGAGAAATTATCTTTGAACGAAATGCAAACTTGATAGGGGATAAAAACGTATCATTTTATATTGTGTCAGAGGATGGTGGGATGAAATGATTATAAACGAGTTAATACCACAAAGACATTTAGGGGATAAAAACTTATCATTCTATATTGTGTCAGAGGATGGTGGGATGAAATGATTATAAACGAGTTAATACCACAAAGACATTTTTATTATTATTGTTTAATTTGATAAGTTAAAAGAGGTGAAATTCTGGTCTTCTTCTGTTTTGTTCTTTTTCAATGTTATGGAGTCAGAAAGTATGAACTACTGTAAAACAACTTATAGTTTTGTAAATTTGATTATTTGCTGTTGATCTTTGATGTATTACTGACAACTCGATGCCAAGTTCAAACGAGATTGTGTTCTGAAGATAACATATTGTATTTTTATCTGGGCAAACCTTGAAAAAAATTACTTCTTCTATGTTTTTACATAGAATGATAAGTGTTGGTGCGATAACTTATGCTGAAGTCTTTTATGTAATCAACATTTTTTTTTATGGAAACTTGTTTTGCTTTGTATGGCAATAAAAGTGAAGAAAAAACAACAGAGAAATATTATGCTTTAGTATTATTACTTGTGTTCCGTTTTGTGTGCTTTACAAATTGCTTTTTTATGTTTGTTTGGTTATTTCTATAGTTTTTGGGGTTTTTTTTTACAAGATATTATTTCTATTTTAAAGCATCAAGATAAGTTCTCACAAAGTAAGATATTTTACATTATACCTTACAATTACAGTTACACTGTATAAGGGACTTTCAAAACGTTTTCTTTCTATTACTACGATTAGGGCTCTTGTTTTACAAGATGAAAGACTAAATAAGGAAGAAAGAAAAATATCAAAGTCCTTAAGGCTTTGAGATAACATATACTTCTTTAATTCGAATTTATCTTTTGTGTTAGTGTGGGCTAGTTCTCTCCCTTTCCTTTGCTCTGCAGTTTCTCGCAAAAAACAGTATTTTTTTTTATTTGCAATATGTTTGTTACTTCGTACATATTCACATCTTTTTTGGGGGGCTCAGATGATCAACAAAGAATCAGTGTGTCTTCAATGCTGTGTAGTCATATCCAATTCCAAATGGTTAAGAAGCTAGTTTCTAATCAACAGTCCTAATTCAAGTCATCCAGTTCAGTTGTTGTACAAGTTCAGTTCTTTTTAGTAGAACACACTGTACATCAGGTTTGAAGAAAAAATATATGTGTCGCACTCACAGCATGTAGGATAGTCATAATCAAGTCAGTTGCCAAGAGTGTTGATGAGCTGTTCAAGTTTGATATAATTTTTTTTCACATACATATCCAATTCCAAAATGTTAAGAGGCTAGTTTCTAATCTACAGTCCTAGTTCAACATCAATTAAGTCATCTAGTTCAGTAGTTGTCTACTTATTAAGTTGGTGTCAGTAGAACACACTGGCTGAGACAGAAGTCCTGGTATCAGCAGTTTATCATTGTGTAGCAGCAATAATTTGTCAGAAATCAGTCTTGGGACCCGTCTTTGGTATAGCTTAGTTGCTTAAAATGTATATTTATTTAGAAACAATCTAAACAAACGACACTACATTGTTGTTTTGTCTTTTGTGTGTGTGTTAATATTACACATTTTTCACAGCACCTTTCTTTACCGAACGTTTTTCTTTTTTTTATTATTAAATATTATTAAATTTTAATATTATTTTATATCTTTAAGTCAAGTCGCAATTGTTTTGTTTTTTTTAATGTGATTGTCTTAATAATTGAGGTTTCCGTACCCTTTTGTCTTAAAATAGTAAATGTACATCAGATTTGACAGAAAAAAAAAACTGATATGTGTCACAGCATGTAGGATCGTCATATTCATGTTAATTGCCAAGAGGGTTGAGGAACCATTGAAGTTCGATATAATTTTTTTTTTCACATAGATAAAATTCGTTTCTAGCACTTCCTAGCACTACTTTTAAACATGCAAGATGGCCTTTTTACCAAGTAAACGATTTTTTTTTTGGTTAGCACGAAATTAAAACGTACAAAATGGATTTTTCACCAAGTACACGCATTTTTTTTCCAACATAAAAAAAGTACACTGTATACATGTATTACAGCGGTGGAGGAGTCTCTATAGAAGGGGGAGTTTTAAGTAACACCGGAGGAGTGAATTATTGATGGTCGTCGGCTAATCAGCCAGCCAGGCTCCAGCTCACGGGCTCACACTCAGTCACAGATAGGGCCTAGCATGTGTCATTGAAACGTTCGGCTGTTCTGTTCTCGAATTGTGTGAGGGTATGGGCGGTTGGAGAACCGGGTATCCGGTATTTTTTGGGTCGTATATCCGGATCCAAATCCAGACTCGGTTTGAGTTTTAGTTTCAGTTTCAGTTTCTGGCTTAGCGTTCAACGTTGCTACTACTGTACTAGATAGTTTGTATTTTGTACGGGTCCTAATATTCAACGTTGCTACTACTGTACTAGATAGTTTGTATTTTGCGAATATTGACATCTGACAAGTTTACGTTCTGCCACACAGAGACAGTGCAGGAATACCATGACTCATCTGTCTCAGCTGGGCACATTATACATGTACTGACACAGACCCAACCAGTAGGGACGAAACCAGACAAAAAAAATGTTGACCTTTTGTGGGCTTTGAAAGTCTCTATAGAAGGGGGAAGTTTTAAGTAACACCGGAGGAGTGAATTATTGATGGTCGTCGGCTAATCAGCCAGCCAGGCTACGGCTCACAAGCTCACACTCAGTCACAGATAGGGCCTAGCATGTGTCATTGAAACGCTCGCTGTTCTGTTCTAGATTGTGTGAGGGTATGGGCGGTTGGGAACCGGGTATCCGGTATTTTTTGGGTCGTTTATCCGGATCTATAAATCCAGACTCGGTTTGAGTTTTAGTTTCAGTTTCAGTTTGGTGCTTAGCGTTCAACGTTGCTACTATTGTCCTATAGTTTCAGTTTCAGTTTCTGGCTTAGCGTTCAACGTTGCTACTACTGTACTAGATAGTTTGTATTTTGTACGGGTCCTAATATTGACATCTGACAAGTTTACGTTCTGCCACACAGAGACAGTGCAGGAATACCATGACTCATCTGTCTCAGCTGGGCACATTATACATGTACTGACACAGACCCAACCAGTAGGGACGAAACCAGACAAAAAAAATGTTGACCTTTTGTGGGCTTTGAACCAAGCAAACGCCTTAATTTTTGTTCCAACATAAAAAGTACACCGTATACGTGTATTACAGCGGTGCAGAAGTCTCTATAGAATTAGAAGGGGGAGTTTTAAGTAACACCGGAGGAGTGCATTATTGATGGTCGTCGGCTAATCAGCCAGCCAGGCTACGGCTCACAAGCTCACACTCAGTCACAGATAGGGCCTAGCATGTGTCATTGAAACGCTCGACTGTTCTTTTCTAGATTCGTGTGAGGGTATTGGCGGTTGGGGAACCGGGTATCCGGTATTTTTTGGGTCGTTTATCCGGATCTATAAATCCAGACTCGGTTTGAGTTTTAGTTTCAGTTTCAGTTTGGTGCTTAGCGTTCAACGTTGCTACTATTGTCCTAGATAGTTTATATTTTGTATGGGTCCTTATATTAACATCTGACAAGTTTACGTTCTGCCACAGACGAGACAGTGCGGGGGATACCATGACTCCTCTGTCTCAACTGGGCACATTATACATGTACTGACACAGACCCAACCAGTAGGGACGAAACCAGACATACACAATTTGACCTTTCGTGGGTTTTGAATCAACCAACGCATTTTTTTCAACATAAAAAGTACACTGTATACATGTATTACAGCAGCGGTGGAGAAGTCTCTATAGAAGGGGGAGTTTTAAGTAACACCGGAGGAGTGAATTATTGATGGTCGTCGGCTAATCAGCCAGCCAGGCTGCGGCTCACGGGCTCACACTCAGTCACAGATAGGGCCTAGCATGTGTCATTGAAACGCTCGACTGTTTTGTTCTAGATTCGTGTGAGGGTATGGGCGGTTGGATAACCGGGTATCCGGTATTTCTGGGTCGTTTATTCGGATCTAAATTCAGACTCGGTTTTAGTTTTAGTTTCAGTTTCAGTTTCTGGCTTAGCGTTCAACGTAACTACTACAGTACTAGATAGTTTATATTTTGTACGAGTCCTAGTAATACTATTATATTTTGTATAGGTCCCAATACTAACGTCTGATAATTTTACGTTCTGCCACACAGAGACAGTGCGGGGATACCATGACTTCCTGTCTCAACCGGTTACATTTTATTGACACAGCCCCTAACAGTAGGAATGAAACCAGACAAAAAAAATGTTGACCGTTTGTGGGTTTTGAACCACGCAAACGCATTCATTTTTTTCCAACATAAAAAGTACACTGTATACATGTATTACAGCGATAGAGAAGTCTCTATAGAAGAGGGAGTTTTAAGTAACACCGGAGGAGTGAATTATTGATGGTCGTCGGCTAATCAGCCAGCCAGGCTCCAGCTCGCGAACACTCGGTCACAGATAGGGCCTAGCATGTGTCATTGGAACGCTCGGCTGCTCTGTTCTCGAATTGTGTGAGGGTATGGGCGGTTGGGGAACCGGGTATCCGGTATTTCTGGGTCGTTTATTCGGATCTATAAATCCAGACTCGGTTTGAGTTTTAGTTTCAGTTTCAGTTTGGTGCTCGGCGTTCAACGTTGCTACTATTGTGCTAAATAGTTTATATTTTGTACGGGTCCTAATATTAACATCTGACAAGTTTACGTTCTGCCACAGACGAGACATTGCGAGGATACCATGACTCCCTGTCTTTACTCTCAGTCGATCACATTATATTGACACAGAACCAAACAGTAGGGACGAAACGAGACAAAAAAAATGTTGACGACCTTTCGTGGGTTTTGAACAGGGACATCCTGATTGGGCCACCAGCGCTCTACCACTGGCGCCAATTTGATTGACCTCCTTTTAATACCTATACATGTATATCTGATTTGGTACTAAGCCCAGAGGTTTCAATTTGACAAATAGTTTCTTTGCCTAGTTAAAACTGTTTAGTAAAATTTAAGAGTTACGAGTAAGTTAGCTGATGACTATGAGGTAGGCCTTATTCATGTACTGTAGTGATTGTACTTCAGTCCTGGTATCCTGGCTTTATTTTTTCTGTAGCAGCATGTACAATTGTAATGTTAGACGTTCGTGGTTGTTGGACCTGCCTGCTCACTGTGGGCTATACTGGATTTAATTTATGTGTTATGTAAAAAGTTTATTTGGTCTTAACAATTTTAATGCTGATATGGATACCCTGTAAAATAATTAAAGGATTCAAAGATAGTCAGCTAAAAAGAGTTTTTATAACAGGAATCACAGACAGCTGTGTGCTGAAGTCACCATTACGACGCCGCACGATTAAACTGGGCACAAAGTGGGCCTATACAGGTACCGTCACCTCAGTCCTACATTGTATAGTTCCCTATCTCATTTCGAGAACACTCTATATCTTCAGCATTTTAGAAATAAGATTGGGCACTACACAACTAAGGTTATCTAATGTTTTAATCATGTATGTATTAATATTTTGAAATTTTGAAACTGAGTTTTTTAATATGAGTCAAGTGTTGTAGCTCTGAACAATTTTAGACTCTTCATTTGACTAGGATTTCAACCAATCTTAACCAGGTACAAGTTAATTGTTTAAGATGAAGGGAAGAAATGAGAAAAAAATCATCTGTACATGTCCAGCTCTAACTAGTACAATGTAGTTGTACAACTTCGTGGCAACTTACGACGCGTCGTAACAATATAAGAATCAGAAGGCTCAAGGCGAGTCGTAAGCTACCGTGACGTTTTATTGACAGCCAGCTACCTTCACCATGCTCACTACAAAGGAGCTCAGTGTCTCCGGCTATGAGGAAATTTTGATCACTTTAATTAGTGTGAAAACATAGACTCACCGATGTTTTGTTGTTGTGTTTTCCTTCACTTTCATGATTTTGAGTTCATTCATTTTGAAATATTTTATTTTAATGAAAATAACTTTTAACAAAAGGGACAGAAAGGAAATATTTGCCTTTTTTAGTTTACATTACAGCTCGAAGCAAAAATTGAATAAAGGAGAAGAGGTCAACAAGAAGTTGTCAGACAAAAATTTACAGTATTGACAAAAGAATCGTTCAGATAGTTAAAAATAATGTTAAAAATTGCAATCATGCAATGCGCCACAAAAATGTTATAGCGCTGAGTGAGAATGTTATAATAATAATAATGTTATATTATAACAAAAATAAATGTTGTAGAAAAGATCAAAGTTTTTTTGGTTTTTTATCGAGATCAGTTTTGTAAAATTCTGAACATTTTTTGTGTTTTCAAAGTTAGCCTTATTGATCGGTAGCACATGTATTAAAGCCATCTTCAGCTTTGTTTACTTTAAGGTTTTTAAGTCCTTTGATTATAGCTCAACCGATAAAGAACTTGAATTACGAGTAGGAGGTCCAAGTTTTTATCCTAAGTCATTGCCTCACTTCGCCCAACTAATCTCTAGCTTGATCTCCACAAGTGATGAAATGGGAATACTCGAAATTAATTACTAGTTTTTATAATGTTCGGAAGGTTAAATAATTAACTGCAAAACCAAACTCTTTTTGTACTTCTTTTTGCAACATACTAAAAATGTATTCTTTGTTTTTATTATGTTGGGAAGTCCAAATAATTAGCTGCGAAACCAAGCTCTCTTTCCACTCCTTTTTGCAACCAGATTTTTTTTTTAAACTACACCTAGAATCTAATTTTATGCCAGGGTCTAGACTGGTCTAGCGAATCAAGTATGATGTTGTCACTCAAGGCGAGCCGCCATCTATATAATAATATTCAAATTAATATTCAAACTCTATATGTTGTTTCACCCCCCCCCCTCCCCTCTTATTATTTTTATTTTATTTCCCAACCACGCGTTCAGTCACCACAACAATACTCCGCTGGTACCAAACCTAACTGCGACTGTGAGTAGATCTATGTAGATCTAGATCTAGAATATCTACTCACGCGTTTACCACAGTGTAGCTCTAGACTCCATGTCACCAGTAAAATAAAATGTACCGCTCGCCCCAAAACTACGCGCCGCGAAACACTCCTCCAACTGAGAGAGAGAGAGAGAGAGAGAGAGAGAGAGAGAGAGAGAGAGAGAGAGTGAGAGAGAGAGGGAGA
>RQTK01000437.1:369336-381836 GCA_003991915.1 Elysia chlorotica
TCTCTCTCTCAGACATACACACACGTCCGCACGTCCGCACGTATTGCTAGGATGTACTCAATCAGCGGAGTAGAACCAGCATCAGTTCGCGTGAGCATGTCTGTGTCTGATGCGGTAGTGAGGAGGAGGAGGGATTTTCGGGTGTGGGGAGCATGAGAATCTGATAGATAGGATGGGGAAGAGGGGTGGAGGGAGGGGTTTCAGTCGTCCTTTCTGTCTACCAGGCGGGCATCGGGCATCATCCTCCTCCCTCAGTCTTAGTTCCTCCCCAGCGTTCCTGGATTGAAAAGAATCTCAACCGCCACCGATTGGAATGTTGGACTGATAACATTGTTTTGGGGGATCGTTATCGAACGCTACACACGATCCCGCTTTTAGTTTTACTGGCCCACTCCTCCTCCTTTTACTGGACTCATTTTTGTTTTCCGTATTATTCTCCATTCACGATTTCCCGATTGAAATCTCCTATAGAGTGCCGACTGGGCTATCTATGCTATCTTGATATGGCGATTGTGTAGAATGAAGCACGGTTTTCAAGATAATAAAATGCAAAAAAGTATTGCCTACAACTAAAAGTTTTGAACATTTTAAAATATTGCCAGCTCATGGTATCCCCGCTTTGTTGCGTGTGTGGCACCGCATAAAGTTGTCAGACGTCAGTCTTGGGGCCCGTCCTCAATAAAGCATACATAATGCTTATTTGGACGTTAAAGCAACTCAACTCAACTCTTATCTCTCTCTCTCTCTCTCTCTCTCTCGCTCTCTCTCTCTCTCTCTTTAACATCATCTCGGTTTACAGGAGAATCCTATACGGCAATGAGGCCTCAAGGCTATCGTCCGACAGCTTTACGTGCTATCTCAATGCAACGAATCTAGGACACCAAGACTTCTGTCTAAACCGACGTTTTTATACAAACACTGGTTTAAACAGAAAACTGTTAGTGAACGCAATCCGACGGATATATTTGCCCGATGGTAGGATCTAACCGGGTACCGCCCAAACAAAAATTCAGCGCTCAACCACTTTAGCCAGCAGATTTCTCCTCCCTCCCTCCCCCTAAACCGTCCCACCCAACCTCATCGTAAAGCGCGTTACTTTACTGAACATTTAAACACTACTGTGTATCAGTTTATATTCATTAGACAATGTGTTTATATCCCTAAGATAATGTGTTTACATCCATGAGATAATAGAATTATTATTAATACCACATGAGACAATGTATTCATAATTATGAGATCTTTGTGTGTATATCCCTGAGGTATTATGTTTATATCCATGGCATAATGTGCTATGTGTTTATGTAAGATCTATGTATGTATATCGCTGAAATACTATGTTTCTATCCTGAAATAATGTGTTATAGGTTTATATGAGATGTATTTGTGTGAATATATACCTGAAATACTGCCTTTATATCCATGGGACAACGTGCTATATGTTTATATGAGACATGTGTGTATATACATAATATTATGCTAATATCCATGACGCAAGATCGTAAGTGAGTTATACGCTTACCAAAACGATGTACTTACCATCCATACTGTGTAGGCCTATCTATAATATCTATTTGTGTGTATATCATCAATTAGTAAGAGCGTTAAAATAAGATCTTATCTGAGTATATCCATGAGATAATCCCCATAAATGCCAGTTCCATAGAAGGCAAATGTCTAGAACGAGCTACCCCCAACTCCCCCACAGTTTTAATTTTATTCCCCTCACACATGCCGCCTCGGTTCCAGACCGCCTAGTGTTGACATTCATTCAACCAGCCGCGTTCCAATACCCGAACCGACGGCACATTCGGGTATGATGAATTGGAAATTGATTGATACCGTGTTGGAACCGGTTCGGAGTTGTAGTTGAGTTGGTTTGAGGACTCACATCAGTATTATATAGGCTATATTGTAAGCGGATCCCAAGAGTGACGTCTCGCAATGGTATGTGCTGTCACAGACGAGACAGAGCGGGGATATCATGACTCCTGTCTCAGCCGGTCATATTAAACTGACACCGACCCAACCAGTAGGGGGTGAAATCGCTAGGACTCGAACCACGGAACCCTTGCGCCGGAAGCCGAAGCTCTATCTCAGGGTTATCGTTCAATAGTAGGCTAGGAGGTAATGCTGTTGTGAGATAAGCCTACATTGTAGAGTATTTAGTACATGTACTATCATGGTACTGTAAACTTGTTAAAACCTTGACATTTGTTTTAGTTTTTTTTTAGCAGGCATAATTATCAGGAATTTTGTCTCAGTACATCACATTGTATCGCAATGACACCGATCCAGCCAGTAGGGATGCGAGCTGTTGATCGGATCTCGATCCTACTATCTCCTTTATGAGAAATCGCGCGATCTACCTACTGCACCACAGGATCCTCGGTTTTTAATTGGCTATATTATTAAATTTTGTTGATGTCATGGCGATTCTTGTCTTGGAGTGGATTAATAAGATTTACTTCGAACTTTCTTTCTTGTTCTTATATATTCGAACGCAATGCTGTATTCCTACTCGACATTTTTTCGGAGCACCAATAGTATGGAGAAAAATAGACTATATGGCATGTATTAGATAAGAGAATATAACATGTTCAGATGAGTGAAAGAGAAAATAAGAGATTGTGTAAGAAAGATGGAGAAAGAGAGAGAGGGAGAGGAGAAGCAAACAGACGATAATCAGAGGGCGATAGAGACATGCAGAGAGAGAGAGAGAGAGAGAGAGAGAGAGAGAGAGAGAGGAGAGAGAGAGAAGGAATGGTTGTAGATTACTCAGCGCCTGACCAGACATAGTAAACCAGACATATTCGCTTACCCTGTCTCTTCTTCTCCCTTTGGGGAAAGGAATGGTACCGTAGATCTCGGTATTCATATAACCAGATAAGGCACTGGCAGATTCGGATATCCAGTGTGCAAAACATAATAATTGATTATAGATTTAAAAGATTAGATAAACTTTTCTCTTCCTCAAGGAACATTAATTGGGTTATATTAGTTAGCAATATTAGTTATTGCGACAAGTCATTAGACATAAATTAAGAATACTTGGGTACTGTCTGTCTGTTTGCAGTGTCTTTGTCTTTATCTCTGTCTGTTTGTCTGTCTGTCTGTCTGTCTATCTATCTGTCTGTCGGCCTGTCTGTCTGTCTTTGTCTGTCTCTGTGTCACCCTCTCTGTGTCACCCTCTCTGTGTCACTCTCTCTGCCACTCTCTCTCTCTCTGTCTCTCGCTCTTTGTCACTCTCTCTTTCTCTCGCTCTCCAATTTACTAACGTTCTTGAGAAACCAGGATAAGAATTTTCTATCATTCATTGTCTCTCTCTCTCTCTCTCACTCACTCTCTCTCTCTCTCTCCCTCTCTCTCTTTCTCCATCTTTCTTACACAATCTCTTATTTTCTCTTTCACTCATCTGAACATGTTATATTCTCTTATCTAATACATGCCATATAGTCTATTTTTCTCCATACTATAGTGGCGGTCGGGCATCATTCTTCTTGCGTCAGTCCATCGTTGATGAATCCCTTCGTATAAAATGTGTGACGATGCCAGCAATCGGTGTTTAAGTCTGGTCTAACTAACACATTCTCACTCAAGGTGCTCAAAACTAGATCTAGACCTCTAGATTATCTATATATATAATAGTGCTAGTCCTCTAGATTATCTATATCTAGATCCAGGCCTCTAGATTATATAGATCTAGAACTAGACCTCTAGATTATCTATATCTCGAACTAGGCCCCTAGTTATCTATATCTAGACCTCTAGATTATCTAGATCTAGATCCAGACCTCTAGATTACCTATATCTAGATCTAGTCCTCTAGATTACTTATATCTAGATCCAGATCTCTAGATTATCTATAATTATCTAGATCCATACCCACTGGAATTCGCCTGGAATGAAATTAATTTTCACACCTTCTTCTGGACGAACGTGTAAAATAAAATTCTTGACAGATTCCTGAGATAATAATTATAGCGGGCGAGTGTTGGCGTGTAGTTAAAATAATGAAATTAATATTGTTTCTTCAAGATTGTGTTTTAGGCCTAGTATAATTTAATATTGATTCTTCTTCATAATGGTGACTCTGTGCGATTTTATTCCAATTTTTTAACTGTTTGGCATTTACACGTTAAATGTCAAGAACGTCGTGGTCGTAAATAGAATTAATTAAGAATAACTTTATCCTGTGACGACATGTAGCATTTTTATCAGTCTCGTCAATGTGCTTAAAATGATAAGCCGTTAATTTGTTTTTCTTCATTGTTGTTATTTTTGTTTTATTTTATTTTATTGTTATTATTATTATTATTATTATTATTATTATTATTATTATTATTATTATTATTATTATTATTATTACTGCTATCATTGTTTAATTATTCTTATTAAGAGTTTTTAACACTGGAAAAAAATTTATACGATGGATGTGCCGTACAAGTGAGCCTTTAATTATATCAGCTTGGGTTGGATCTCAACTCCTTTAAATAGCATTAACCTTTTAAGCTTGTCATCGTTTTGTGTGATTAATTTTTTTTCTAATAATCTTCAACCTCTGAGAGAAGAAAATTTTGCCTGCGTCACTTTTCAAGCAGCTATGATGATGTCGCATTGATTTTAATTGTTCAGTTTACCGATTTTTATTTTCGCTCTACATTGTGGTCTGTCGATAATGAAAGGAACATTCTTCACTGTGTTTAAAGTGGCTCTAGCCGCTTTGATTATGTATAGATCGATTATTGGAAAGACGGTAGTCGATACCATTTTTTGAAATATAGTTTTATATTTCCATCAAGGTTCATAGTTATAGACATACATGCGAGGAATAGAAAACTTGACGGCACGGTGCATTTTTATTTGATTTTTAATTCGATTGCAGTTGAAGCATGGGCCATTTTGTCGAGGAATGGAGGATGTATTATTGATTTTAACTCTTGATGTTGATAATTTCTGGCATTGTGTTATATTCTCTTGCGCATTTTCTGTAAAAACGAGAAAATTGTATCTAAATGAATAAGGCGACAGAATGATAGCACATGCACAGTCATAGTTCTTCGGGTTGAAGAAAAGAAGGTGCAACGTTCGAACCTCATCAAGAGCTACTTTTCCCATGTAGAATTTTTTCGATGGAATGCTAGAAGACGTAAAACTGGTATAATTATGTACGCTTGTGGTTAGAACTAACTGATTTCTTTCTCGTGCATCATCTGGTTTATTTCTTTAGTCTTACTATTTCTGTAGCTGTGTCCCAATATGTCTTCCGCTTGCTCGACATTTAGGTTAATGGATGGATGTCTTTCAGAGGGGATTTTTTTTTAAATTATCAATATCTATCAGTGTCCTCGGCGGACGATCAATGTTGTTGCGGAGACAATTTTCAAGTATAGCACGTATATCTTGAATACTAAGTACATGTGTTTTAGTTTCATATTCTGCGTTAGTTTCATTGGTCCAATCTTCATACAATCTGTCTGTCTGTCTTTCTGTTTGTCTGTTTGTATGTCTGTCTGTCTGTCTCTCTATTTCTCTCTCTCTCTCACTCTCTCTCACTCACTTTAACCCTCTTCCTCTTCCTCTTTATCTCTCTTTTGCACTTCTGCCTCGTCTCTCTTATCAGTCTATAAAATTATAGAATTATCTAGCTTTTTTATCTCTTTGTCTCAGACGGACTGCTAAATTCTCATCCACAGCTCGTTTTCACATAGATATATCTATTTTGCCCTCTGTCTATATTTAAAGATATCTTTTTCATATATTGATTTATACCAGTAGCATCTATCTATATATATCTTAATATCTTAATATGCATGATTATTTTTATAAGCGGTACAAGGGGCGATTTCTCACTACCAATTAATTTCTCCATCTCTCTATTTCTCTATCTCGAAAGCAAAGAAATAATGCTTGAAAGTTTTGTTAATAAGCAGCGGTCAAGAAAGCATAGTTCGACTGTGTAGATTTATAGCTTTTTAAATTCTATCAGTACCTATAATCAAACAACATTGCCGCTACCGTGCTGACGTGCCGTAAAAACCAACTCACTCACTCACTCACTCACTCACTCACTCACTCACTCACTAACTCACTCACTCACTCACTCACTCACCTATGATCAAAAGAATGACTTCTCTTGTTTTATTTGCTTGACGTACCCTACCCCCTTAAAACTACAGTAAACCAATGTCGAGCGACAAGGCGCTTCAGGTGTCGTTTTCTTTCTTACTACTTGAATTTATGTGAGCATTACTCGACTGGCTAGGATAAATATTGGTAGTCCCGGTCTGTTTCTGTGTGGCAGAACATAAAAAATTTTCAGACGTTAGTCTTGTGATCCGTCCGCGATAGACCATAGCCTAATGCTTACGATGGATGTTAATAAACCAACACATAACCCAATTATCGATTTTCAAAAAGCTTGGCAGGCTATGCACAAAGCTCTGAATGAATAAAATAACGAGGTGCATGCAAATCTGTTTTGACAGTGGAATACAAGATGCTGCAGCATGTAATGAATGGATTTCTTTAGAACATCTTTTCTCCTCCTCTTTCAGCCTATTTAAATGGGCTTTTTTCTTTTTTTTTCACGGTCTTTAGCAAAGAAACCTTCCATTTTTTGCCCCTAAAGTATTTTCTCGGCCCATACAATATTTTTTTTTTCTGTTTCGCTGTCCTTTTGGAAACACGTTCAAAGCTATTTTGTTCCTTTATTTGTAACTTCCTGGTTGCCTTTTTTAAACTAAAAGTTGAAAGCTGATTGGGAAATAACTTTTTGAACATTATTTTCTGCTCTATATGTTGCTGTTGTTGTTGTTTTTTTATGTGTAATGTGAGAGACACGAGTTTTCGTCGATTTCAGTTTTCTAAAGAAGGAGGGAATTGGTGATAATCAATGATAGTTTGTTAGTTCTTATGTTATAGACATGACGATATTGATAATGCTGTTGCTAAGTTTAATTCTTTTGCTTCTTCTGTTGTTATAAATGATTTTACTTTTATCTTTCCACTCTGTCGCGTTTTTTCTTTTGTTTTCACTTGATACAAGTCTAATTTTTTCACACGCTACATGTGCAATTGTTAAACTTTAGTATTGGGACCCGTCCACAATGTAACTTATATAGTGCTGACGTTGGACAGTAAACAACAAACAAGCCAAACAAGACACACTTCCCCTTGCTTTCAGTGAAGTTATATAAATATTATTTCTTTTGTGTTTGTATGCAAACCTCGATCTTTCCTATGAACTCGCTTCATCCATACACATCGAGGCTTCCAAAAATAGACAGGCAAAGTCACCGAAGTAGACATAAAGTCGCATTAAGAGTCCAAGTGAATAATACCCTTAAAATAGTATAAACTGTTGGATCATTTCACATTAATAATAGTGTAGGCTGGGTGGGCTGAACAAAATCCTTTATCCAAGTTTTAATCTGAACTATTTATTGTAATGATGAATTAGATGTAGATCATTGTTGCCCTTATTACGCCATAAATGTGCTCACTCTGATCATTTCGGTGACTTGGTCTGTTCTTATGCAGGCCTCGATACACATGTATGCGGCGGATGAGTCTTTTGAGTTTGGGCTATCAAAAAATAACATGCAGGGTCACCAAAACAAAACAAAAATTTGCATTTTGAACGAAAGTTAGCCTTGTCATAGCACAGCTAGAACTATTAAATAGTTTAGTAGGTTTGTCGGCCGAACAAAAAATATTCACCGAGTATCATTCTGTCCTAACTATGATAATAATTCAATATAAGTAAATATCTAGTGCCCGTTATATTTTAGTCCATAATGTGTTCACTTTAGTCAATCATTAATTCAATATAAGTAAATATCTAGTGTACCTGTTATATTTTAGTCAATAATGTTTTCACTTTAGTCAAGTATTAATTCAATATAATTGAATGTATAGTGTCCCTGTTAGTCAAAATTGTGTTCATTTTAGTCATTTCGGTGACTTTACCTGTAAATGTATTCACTTTAGTCAATTCGGTGACTTTACGTGTAGATGTGGTCACTTTAGTCAATTACTAATTTAATATAACTAAATACCTAGTGTCCCTGTTACTCAATAATGTGTTCACCTTGATCAATTCGGTGACTTTACCTGGTTGTTTTGGAAAGCATCGGTAGAGGGGCATAAATTATACATCGGTCGAAGATGATTACAGCAACAACTGTGAGTGGGAGAACGAGGCAAGGCAGACAATATCTAGTATCCCTGTAAGTCAACAATGTGTTCACTTTAGTCAATTACTAACTCAAAACAACTAAATATATAGTGCCCCTTTAAGTCAATGATGTGTTCACTTTAGTCAATTACTAACTCAAAACAACTAAATATATATAGTGTCCCTTAGTCAATAATGTGTTCACTTTAGTCAATTACTAACTCAAAACAACTAAATATAATCCCTTAGTCAACAATGTGTTCACTTTAGTCATTTACTAACTCAAAACAACTAAATATAATCCCTTAGTCAACAATGTGTTCACTTTAGTCAATTACTAACTCAAAACAACTAAATATATAGTGTCCCTTAGTCAACAATGTGTTCACTTTAGTCAATTACTAACTCAAAACAACTAAATATATAGTGTCCCTTAGTCAACAATGTGTTCACTTTAGTCAATTCTCTGACATTACTTGTTATTTACATCGGTCGAAGACGATTACAGCAACAACTGTGAGTAGGAGGACGAGGCAAGGCAGGCGCAGACAATGCCTCAAAGACCAGCAATTTTGGCGACAAGCCGTACGCTCTGTAATCCCTTCAATTACCGGATCAGCAGGATCTTGTTGCTGCTCTAAGCGGTGCTTAGATGTCGGCTCTTTAAGCTATAAAGATTCAGGCCTCACGCATTGTTTGTTCTTGTTTTTATGTATAGACTTCATCCTTTTTGCTGTCTTTATGTGTGTGTCGGTCTTTATGTCTGTCTGTCGTATGTTTGTATGCCTGTCTGTCTTTATGTTTGTCTTTCTGTGTATGTGTCCGCCAATCTGTCTGTTGGTCTGCCTGCTTGTCCCAGCCTGTCTTTCGGTCTGTCTGCCTGTCTCTTTGTATTTGTCTATCTATCTGTATGTCTCTCTCTCTTTCTCTCTCTCTCTGTATCTCCCTATTTCTCTCCCTTTGTCTTCGCCTCTCTATTAGCTAATGCGCTAGATTGACAAGCAGAAGGCGTCTTGTCCTTGCGAATGCGCATACCAAATTTCTCCGGCCCGCGTATAATTAGATAAATTTTATTTCTGAAAATTCAGTCATCACAAAATCAACCAAAGATTACTGATCTGGGGCTCCAAATATTACAGACGTACCTTTAATCCAGTTATATTTTTGGAATTATAAAATAACTTTTCTTCGTTAGAGGGCGTTAGAGATGATCAGCAACCAGAAAAGTGATAAAGTCATTTGGTACATATTATTTAAATATTTTTTTTTCTTAAAGTGCGCTTTGTGTTCGGTTCCAAATGAGATAGGTTGTAAGTACAACGCCACAGTAAGCTTAAAAATCGTCTTAAGACACGCGAATAAGAATACCAACCCCTCTCTCTCTCTCTCTCTCTCTCTCTCTCTCTCTCTCTCTCTCTCTCTCTCTCTCTCCCTCTTTCGGAAATTAAATTGGTGTGGACAGCAAAGGGAAATTACCGTAATTATGTTAAGACGGGACACCCAGAGAATAATGCCCGTGGAAGGTACACTTGACCTATGAGGAAGTGTCACTCGAAGGCGTCTTGTGTGGAGAGTAATTCTTCATCGCTCTATTGATAGTGTTGAGTTTTCTCTTTCTCTTGTTCTCTCATTTCTTTCGTATATTTCTCACTCTGTCTATCTCTCCGTCTGTCTCTCTGTCTGTGTATGTCTCTGTCTCTATCTCTCTTTCTCTCTGTTTTTGTATCTTTGTATCTTTGTTTCTGTCTCTCTCTCTCTCTCTCTCTCTCTCTCTCTCTCTCTCTATCCACCAATCTCTCTCTCTGTCTCTCTTTTCTCCCCTCTCCTATTCACTCTCCTCTCGTTTTTCCACCTCTCTTTTAGTCTTTGTTTATCTCCCTCTTTCTCTCGTCTAGAGACCCCAGCTCTCTATTGATAGTGTAACCTCATCTCTCTCTCTCTTTCTCTCTCTATCTCTCTCTCTCTCTCAAACACATACACACACACACACATTTTTTGTTGATAAATATAGCAGAGGCCGGAACGAGCTATCGCAAAATTATTCCAACCACCTTCAAGACATGCGCTGTATAGCTCAGTCATTAGGGTGTTAGACTAATGAGAAGAAGGTCCGAGAATCGAACATAGGGTACTCTCTCTCTCTCTCTCTCTCTCTGCCTCTTTCACCTAGAGCTCTATCACTCTATTAGTAGCTTAGACATCTCGTCTAAAACATCATGATCCTATTCCTATTGTTGATCCCAGCTCATGCACAGCTCCATCTTCTCATGCCAACGCTGACCTCTCCCTCGTCTAATTCTACGCCTTTCTAGGACCAATCTTGGCCTCTTTCTAAAGCACTTTCTATTCCTTATTTTGACCTATTCATCAAATCGCACCGTTCAGGGTAAGTTTCCCTCTCAGATCGAATAGCTGTATCATGCGACTGTTCTCTATAGAGGGAGGGAGAGAATTCTCTCCCTCTCTCCGGGTTTAACATCTCCTAGGTTCCTCTGGGAGATCATATACGGCGATGTATCATGCGACATTAACGGTACCGGTTTTAACAATAATAAATGTCATTAAATTAGCTTTTATCAATTATACTTTACCAATCTTTCGCGAAAAATTCCTATACCAGACAAAACGGCACTAGCTGATGTTCTGAACTCAGACACTTGGTTCGTCGATTTTGAGCCCAACTGACTAAGCTACCATGCGCTATGGACTTAGAAAAAATGTGTCTTTCTTCAGGCAATACAGGATTTGGCGATTCACAGTTAACGAATGCAATTTTTGTTGATAGATATAGCAAAGATCAGAACGAGCTATCGGATAAATAATGCAAATCACCTTCAAGACACGCGCAGGATAGCTCAGTCAATAGAGCGCTAGACTTTTGAGCAGAAGGTCCGAGAATCGAACATAGGGTGGTGGAGCAAAAACCCCGTCTCCTTTAAGAAATGTTCGGGAAAAGTAGAGGATGTAAAATTAATAACAAAAGATTTTGTTGGCATCGTGTATGAAGGAAATGCAGTCGTGCTTTTTTAAAGCTTTGGCATTTTCGAATCCATAAATTGTCTTTTCTTTTATTCATTTTTTTTCTTGGATTGAATGCAAAAGACTGCAGGAAAATCTGTATTAATTTTTCTGGGCTGAAGAAATACAGAATAAGCTAAAAAAATATTTCGTAAAACATGACAAAAGAATGCGCTCTTCACACGGCCGTTCTGCTATTCGTTATGTCGCATGGTTTGTATGGGTATGCAGCCTAGCAGATAATGTGAACTGTGCAAAAACAATAACTATACAAAAATCTGTTATAAAAGGAAGGTCTTAGTTGATCAATTACACACTCTTTAGCAAGTCATTTTTGTCGGATCGTTTTGTTTTTTTAATTTCAGTATCAGTATTTTTGTTATTTTTTGGTTCCTTTCTAGTTCTTCTTCTCCTCTTTCTCTTTTTCTTATTTTTAGTTGGTTTTTTTTTTTGTTATCAAGGTTTTTATAACGTTTATTTCTGCATTCCTACTATTTGTGTTGAAGTTGGGTTCTTTTTTTTGTAGTTTTTTTTTTTTTATCTTTTTATTCACATTGTCATTTGCTCTTCTTTTATTTCCTGTTGTTGGCATTGTTGTTGCTGTTACATTTTTGTATTTGATCGAGTTTTATTTTCTTTCTTATTGTTTTGATTCGAATTAATTTTGTCCGATTCACTGTGTTTCTATAATGACAGTAATTATGTTTGTATTATACACAGCTTAAATGCTTGATTATTTTTCTTAATCTGCCCAACTTATGAAATTGACGTAGTTTTTAAATAACTTGTAGATGATATTGAAATTAATTTTATTTCGCGAGGTAAAATTCTTAGAAAACAACGCATAATCGATATGTACAGCTCTGAAATCGCAATCCTTTCAGCTTTGTCTAACGGAAAATCCCAAAGAAATTATCAGGTTCACAAATCAAAAAGCCACACGATTTCCCATTGATTTGATTCAATGTAGTGTAAATGATTTGAACGAATCTAATATAGCCTTTATAGTGCTGACTTTGGACGTTAAACCAACTTAACTACAATTTGAACGAATCTAAAAACATGCACGACAAAATAACAATTCCAATACATTCTAAGTACCCATTATTACTTTACAATGCAAGGAGAATATTACATTAACTTAACTTGGCTTAAGGCTTTTGCCAGGGATACGAACAAATCTCGCATCTTTGGCTGTTCTTTTTGTGTCTGCTCTAAAATCAATCTACTCGTGTCGGTTCTGTGGAATTATTGTGTAAAGCTTATCCCAATCTGTTTTTGTAAGTAGCCAATGTTTTAAAAT
>RQTK01000437.1:386836-395591 GCA_003991915.1 Elysia chlorotica
CGAGCGAAAGAATCATAAAATCAGAGAATCAGTAAACGAGTGAACAAGAGAATGAGAGAATCAGTAAATGAGTGAACAAGAGAATGAGAGAATCAGTAAATGAGTGAACAAGAGAATGAGAGAATCAGTAAATGAGTGAACAAGAGAATGAGAGAATCAGTAAATGAGTGAACAAGAGAATGAGAGAATCAGAGAATCAGTAAATGAGTGAACTAGTGAACGCAACCCCGCTGTTCTAATCCCGGGAAAACTAATCGTTTTGTCCCGTCAAGCTGACTTGCGCACACAGCTCTGCCGGAAGTGACCGCCGTCGCCATAGACTTCCGGAGCGTCTCCGACTGGCTGTTATTCTGCATTCCGGGTTATGCAATCCTTAACTCCGAGATATCTCACCAATGGGTACCCTCTTCGCATTGTCCCCCTGTCCACCCTATTTCTACTATATTCTTTTTCTAACACGTCTTACGTGAAAGCTGAATTAGGTTTACAAGTGTGCTATGAAAAACAAAGATTTACGTGTGTATTTGCAATAGTCTTGTCGTAGGGGTGTTTCTTTCTTGTCCTTTCTTGCCCGCACGGTCTCGTGTGTGGCAGCATATAAAATTGTCAGACGTCAGTCTTGGGTCCCATCCACAATATAGCCTTTATAGTGCTGACTTTGGACTTTAAATTAAACATCTCAACTCAACTGTCCACTAGCTTTCACTTTAGACTAATCAGTGAGTTTTTTTTAATTCGTTTTGTTGAAAACATAATACACAGTACAATAGTCTAAAACCGGTTGTGTGTACACAATAGGATGGTTAAAATGTCGCTCTTATATAAATACTACCGGTCTTATTTATCTCGAATAACATTGTCTACACACTCATGTGTATACAAAAGAAGAAATCATAGTCCATAAAATATTCATGATACAAAGTGTGCTGTGCACGTCTGATTATTCCTTTAAAATAAGAGTATCCTTCTTCATTGACTGATCATCTTTGGTAAGCTGTTAACTTCCACTCAGAAAAGCTAAAAACTTTTTTTAATAACTTGGAAAGTTCGAAAAAAAAAACGTAGTGGTAACAAAATTTATACACTTTTTTCCATAAATGAGTTGTTGTTTTTTTTTTTTTTTTTTTTTTTTTTTTTTTTTTTTTGTATTTTAATCAATTGAAAAGTTCTTTTTTATAAATGGAATAAACGTATTTCTCTTAGACTCTCACTCCATCAAGCTGCGCGTAGTATGTAAACTTTGAAAAGACCTACTAGACAAACTGGTAATCAACTAGTCATTCACATATATACCCAGTTTTTCTCCCAGTAGAACCCGAATGATCTTTCAACGTCAACTCGTAAAATAGGTCGATTCTAATTAATACACACTATAGAACGCCTTAGACTGGTCTCTTCGTGTTCAATTAGTTCTAATCTTATTCCATTTGTTGTTA
This sequence comes from Elysia chlorotica, assembly GCA_003991915.1. Taxonomy (NCBI): domain Eukaryota; kingdom Metazoa; phylum Mollusca; class Gastropoda; family Plakobranchidae; genus Elysia; species Elysia chlorotica. The sequence continues at coordinate 388,273 of RQTK01000437.1, forward strand.
TTTCACTTCTACAAAATCACTAATCAAAATTTCTTCATCTTATTTTAATTTGCGCGTGTTCATAATTATTTTTCGCACTATCTTTAAGATCACAATAAAGAACCTCCCTTATGTGAGGAGAGTAATGTTTAGCTTTTCCTGATTACTTTCGGTTGATGTAGGCTGCTCTGGTCGGTATGTGAATGTTTCTGTGACTATCTTTGTTTTCCGATGTTTAGCAAGGAACAAGATTTCGCGAAAAAAAATCCTTGATTAGATTCTCAGAGAAATTTGTCTTGACCGAACAATTTATTATGTCGCACACAAGCGTTATAAGAATCAGTTCACCCTTTTGTGTGTCAAAGCGAAGATAAAGGTTTTCACAACATCGACTTTTTCATTGTTCGACTTGCTTGGTTGGTTAGTAGTACTTGGAACTGACGAGCTGGATGTCTTCAGTTCGAATCTAGGCCGGTATGCTTATTTCCACAATGATTCGGACTTTAACCTACGGGGCGTAAAATCAATACTACACGTATGTAATAAAAATCATGTCTTGACCTTGCACATTCTCTGCGAGTGTTCTATCAGATTGTTTTAAAGCAAGCTGAGTAAAACGTTATTGGTTGTCAAAGTTTCCCGATAGATAACTTTTTTCAACTTAAAAGATCGGAATATTTATCCCATCATAGTACGTAATGCCTAACTCTGTGTAAACTATGGATAATAATTATTCACTATACGTTTCGTGGTTACCACACAAACACGAAAACAAAATCAAGTCAGTGCATTACGTATCTTGGACGAAGGATGTTTTTCTCAATACTATGTAATAGACCCACTGAAATGATATCCGAAAAAACCTTGTCTTGACCTTGCACATTTATGCGAGTGTTCTGTTAAATTTCTTTTGAAAACAAGAAGAGTAAAGTAGTTGCTTAAGTTTCCCGATAGATAACTTTTTGCAATTTCGAAAATCGGAATATTTATCTTACTATATATACGTAATGCCTAACTCTGTGTAAACTGTGGATAATAATTATTCACAATACTTTTAATGGTTACCAAACACACACACACACATACACAAATGAAGCCAGTGCATTGCTTATCTTGGACGAAGGATGTTTTGCTCGAACTTTCCCTCGTTAGGAAGTAAAGTACCAGCGTTCCTTTCACTGTGTACTAATGATAGGTTAAACAAGTTACCATAATGAGGATTATTTGGGGGGTTTCCCCGGGATGTCTCGGCCTCCTTATTCTTCCCATTGATACAGTCTAGTCTTTTGGGGGCAAGCACTAGCTTCAGGGGATAAAAAGTTTTCTTAGGATGGAGGTCGCATGAAGGAAGGGAGTGGGGTGAGAATGCGAGTATGTGAAAGGAGTGAGGGAAAATCTGAAGAGAAATGGAAGGATTTCAGGACAGTGGCAGGGCTGGAAGCCAAGTCTGTTAATTCTGTTGCTGAAGGGTAGGAAGACGGTTATTAGCTGCCAGTTATGCCCCGGATCTATTTTTCTGCGCGGACGTAGTAACTAGCAGCTCAAGAGGGCTCTGTAGGCGCTGCGACCACGCGCATGGATATTGACAGTGCTTTAACTACAGCTCTGTTGGCTTCCTGGAACCCCATCCCTACAGGCTACTGTCTGGAATTGGGGTATGGAAGAGTTGCCTGGCCTTCGTTTGGCAGCGTCAGATGTCAAGGTCGTTCAGTTGATTTTGAGTGTTACAGTAGTAAATAGTAGTAAATCTGCAGGTGGAGTGACTGTCGGAGACTCTTGGGGACTTTTGGCTTGGTGGAGGCTACGGATGGTCATGAAAGCTTGGATGCACCGCTAGTTCGCATCCTGCTGCATTGTAAGAGAGGAGCGGCGAGTGCAAGGCTGATATGCACCTTCGTGTTAAGATGCGCCTACTTATTCTGTATGTAAAATAGAACGAGATAAAATTTCTTCATTCTCTAGGCATATCATTTTTCGCCTCTTCTCGGAATACAAAATGCAATTACAGCTTTTCCATCTCGTTTTAAAATGATGATGTGCGACATAGAGTTGATTTCAAAAGAAATCAATAGGCCTATCTACCGAATCTAATTAAATAAATTGTCATTAAATTTTGGTGACTCTGTGTTTCGACTGGATTTCTCTACTGACTTGAGTGTTGTGTAGTTGCTACTTTGAGCGATAGGTATTATCTTTAATTAATCATTTTTATCTTTGGTATTTATTTTCGATAAGAAACTACGTTAAATTGCTCATTTGTGTTGAAAATTGCGATACTAAACTTTTGAATTATCTTGCTGCCTTAAGCAGGAGGTGTATCTCCGTCTAACAATAAAGAAAATAAATAGATATCTTCATTTCGGTTTTACAATTTAATGAATGGACTGTGCTTGATTATTACGTGCCGTTTAAATTTTAACGAAGCAATCAGTTCTCTTCCCGCCGTTCTTTTATGTGTCACAATGCCATTACATGTATCGTATTGTTTTCACTCTATGCACTAGTGTTTTTCGGCACCAAATAAGACGAAAGTTTTTGTAGATCCATTTCACGGCAATGGAACCCGCTCTTCTTAAAGCATGAAAAAGCCAAATTGATGCCTGATCTCATAAAAGCCTAAATACTTTTTTTTTCAGGTAGAAAAAAAAATGTGTTGACTGTCAATATTTAGAAAACGTTTATTTTTTGGGTTAAACTTCTTTTAAAAACAATTTTCATGGAGGACAAACCGGAAAAGAAACCATTTGAATGAAACCAGCCAATCAGCTGCCTTTATGCTCTGCGCTAATTTTGCCCTGGCCTGTTCAGCGCCCGCTGGGGGAGCTAAAATTAAAACAAAGAACTTCCGAAAGTGCGCACCACCCGTTGCGCATCTAGAGAAACTGCAACGCAGCCTCCGGGATTTCCCGTGGGCGTGTAGACTATGACTAGCATGAAGAACTTCCTCAAGTTCAAGACCCGCCAGAACAGCTCTGACCTGAGGAAGTTCGGGGAGGAGTACTATCTCAGAGAGGCCAGGCTGTGGAGACCCTTCCGCCTGTTCGGACTCTTCTCCACCATCACCGCCATGATACTCATCCTGTGGGCGATAGGGAGCTCCAACTGGATCAACGGCGAAGGTAAGAGAATTATTTTACTGAATGTTAAATAAGATAATAATGATGATGATGATGATGATGATGATGATGATGATGATGATGATGATGATGATGATGATGATGATGATGATGATGATGATGATGAAGAAGAAGAAGAAGAAGAAGAAGAAGAAGAAGAAGAAGAAAAAGAAGAAGAAGAAGAAGAAGAAGAAGAAGAAGAAGAAGAAGAAGAAGAAGAAGAAGAAGAAGAAGAAGAAGAAGAAGAAGAAGAAGACGAAGAAGAAGAAGAAGAAGAAGAAGAAGAAGAAGAAGAAGAAGAAGAAGAAGAAGAAGAAGAAGAGTAACAAGAAAAACGATAATAATGGTGATAATGATAAAAAAATAAACTCTTTCCCACAAAGATTTTCAATTAATGCATCTCTGATTTCTTTATCGTTTTTTTTTTTTTTTTGTAAGTCTAGAGATAATTATTGAAATGTATGCAGTAACATTGAATTAATTTAAATGCATCCATAGCTGTTGTTAGCTGTCTGCTACTTTAACCTTTTGAGATAATGAAATATTTTAACTACACAATAATGTTATTTTAAATTAAATCTTTTTGCTTGAATGTCTTTCATTCTTTTTTTTTTTTTTTTGGGGGGGGGGTGTCGTTGTGGGGGTTTTTTTTGTTTGTTTGTTTTTTGTTTTGTTTTTTTTTTGTTTTTTTTTTCAGGTGAATTTCAATTATTTTTTATTGCTTTCAAATTTTTTTTTCTTTTCTTTTTACTCTCTGTAGCAAACTTCCTTTCGATTGCCTCAAATTCACCTTCTCCTGTGACAATGTCTCAAACAAAATGAAACAAAAAGCAAGACAGAAACAAAAAAAAAACAAAAAACATATTACATGTAAAAAATGTATTAAGACAAACTGGAAAGTTATCTGTGGTCTGTTTTAGTTCTCAATCAATGTGGCATTTCTAGAGCCTCCAGACGGTCGACCCATTTGTTCCTCCCACGTAAACAATAAGGCTTCTGGCTGAGATGTATTCTTGTTTTTACATCCTCCTTGATTCCTTCCTTGTTCTCCAGTTCTCACTATTACAACCACGAAAAATATGCCCCCTCCTTTCACTATAACAGGCGGGCGCGGTGGCCCTGAGTCCCGAGTTCAAATCCTGGCTGTTGCGTTCCCTACTGGTTGGGTCGGTGTCAGTTAAATGTGACCAGCTGAGACAGGAGTCATGATATCCCCGCCTTGTCTCGCTCGCATGTGGCAGCACATAAAAATGTCAGTCGTCAGTCTTAAGGTCCGTCCACAATATAGCCTATATAGTGCTGATGTTGGACGTTAAACCAACTTAACAACAGCAACAACAACAACAACAACAACAACAACAACAACAACAACTCACTATTGCAAAGACGAAAAAAATGCCCCCTCCTTCCACTATCACACCTACAAGACTCCTCCTCTCAGCCACCGGACACCATTAACATTGACCCCTGCCTTTTCTTTTTTACTATCACCAGAGCAAGAAATATCCCTTCCCTCTTTTATGATCAACCACAAAACCCCCTCCCCCTTCGTGTGTGGCAGCACATAAAATTGTCAGATTTCAGTCTTGGTGAACGTTAAACCAACTCAACTCTCAACTTAACTCCCCCCCCCCCTTCCCCCTCCGCCCATTTCACATTTGTAATTACAAGACCCTCCTATCATAATAACAAGACCCCCATCCCCTCTCATTTTAGTATCAAAACCTCACTACCTCCTCCCCAGTTTCACGTTCAGGATCGCCTTTCCCTTTCAATATCGTAACCACAAGACCCCCGCCTAAACCTCGCCTTTTTATTTTTACTATCATAATCACAACCCCCCCCCCCTTCCCCTCCGCATACTCACTTTCACTACTACAAGACCCTCTCCCAATTTTTACTTTCACAAACACAATAAATCCCCCTCTCCCTTTCACTATCTCAGCAACAAGAGCCCGGTTCATCTTCCTTTCGCCTTTTACCTTTCCACTTCTTTTTTCTTTCTCCTGGCGGCGAAAGTTTGACATAAAAACAATAGTCACCTATCAGTTGATAACCTCGTGTATAAATATACATTGTACTGTCTCTTGCATCTTCTTCCTCAAATCCTCATCCTTTCAAACTCAAAATCGCAAGTCCTAGCTGTGCTTTAGCTTTGCTGTCAGGGCGCCTTATCTCTGAAAAGTGTTACAAGAAAGACCAGTAGCTGTTGTTACTCACAATCATACAAAATTATAAGATACACGCCGTGTAAAAAAGTGCCCAAGATTTTCATGAAAAGTTTAATATATAATATTATTTGTTGATAAAAATACAAAGTTTCTAATAAAAAATAGTCAAGTTTAGTATTCCTTCTTAAAAAATAAATCAGTTTAAATCGTACGTCAAAGAAAAACTTCGGCGAAAACTACACATTAATTTATTATAGGGCCTAAACTTTTACAGTGTTTTTCGTCCTAACAGAATATAAAAACTGATAATGAAATGACGCATTAAGGTTAAAATACACATACAAAATTCCAGGTTTAGTTATCTCACAAATGAATGAAATGATTTTGCCTTTTATCGTATCCGGTATTACTGGTTGCGGAGGCGATTCGCCAACCTGTTTAAAGAGAACCTCGTTAATTTTTAAAGACAGTTTCATCCGTTCGTGGGAACTTTGGGCTTGACAGAAGGTTTATGGCCTTGGGAATCCCATTGGGAGGAAAGCATCATTTAAACATACGCTGCAAAATGGCAATCGATAGTTTGTTAACAGTTATTTTGTAAATATCCTCTTATTTTCTTTACATTCGAAAGATTCATCATTATCACCATCATCATCATCAGCAGGCACACCTACAACAGGCTACAAGAAGGTGGATGGGCGACATCAGCGACTGACTACCAAGAAGGCCCAGCGGAGGCAGGGCATATCGGTCAAGACAGAGAGCTCTTCAGGCAGATTGTTCGGAAGGCTACGTCAGATACTATCGACAAGCCAACATGATGATGATGATGATGATGATGATGATGATGATGATTATGATGCTGATGATGCTGCTACTGATGATGATAATGATGATGATGATGATAATGGTGATGATGATCATAATGACGATGTTGCTGCTACTGCTGCTACTGCTGCTGCTGATGATGATGATGATTTCCATCAACATTATTGTTCATCGCTTGCGCGGGCACCATACCAGTGGAACCCTGCCCGATCGACCAGCACTCAAATTTCAACAGACCCAGACCGTTGAATCCTCTAGGGATTAGCTCTCAGGACATTCTTTCTTTGATGATTTTCAAAAGCCAATATGGTTACATCTTAAGTCTTTCAGTTATATCGTCATTTTGCCTGTGTGCTGTCGATGGAACTCGAAGCATTTTTCTGTAGCATTTTAAATCAAAAGAACAGTTTATTTTGGTCTTATTTTGTAATTGTCCATCCTTCATATCCATATGTGGCAAACAGAGTTCATGATTTTTAGTTTTGTCTCTTTGTTGTTTCCCTTTCACAGTTTCCCAAGTCTTTTCATTTGTACCAGGGCTGTTGAAATTCTTTTATTTTTTTTCCGCTTAGCATTTCTCCGCCTCTGGCAATCCTAGAATCTACGTATTCAAAGTGGTCTACATGCTCCACCTTTTCTCCGTTTAGCATCACATTTGCAACAGAGCTGCACCTGTCAATGTTAACAATTCGTGGGTCTAGAACCACATTATCGTAACTGCAAGGAGTTCAAGAGGGTAGTTAAACATTTTTGCCTTTAGACTCGCGAATTTTAGTTGGGATAACATTCAGCAGCAGTCTTCTCTTTTCGCTGTGCTCTTTAACTGTTTGGGGTAGCTTGGAAAGTCCCCAAGGGGTTGTAGAGAGCAGCGCAGTGTCACCAGCGTATCTCACGCCCCGTAGTTTATTCATTGGATGCAAGGAGATAATTATTATTCAAAGTAAAGAAGCTGAAAAGAATAAAGAGAGAACGTACAGTAGATATAATTTTTTTTTCTTATTTATAAATACGTGGCAAAAATGGTAAATGTTAACATGTTAATAGTTCCTGTGATATATCTCCCTTTTTAAAACGACATTTAATTTATATTCGAGAGTAAAGTAAAAATAAAAAAGAAATTCAGTGTACTAAATATTTTAGACAGATGGCTTGCATTGCGAAAACCTACAATCTGAAAATAATAATAATAATAATAATAATAATAATAATAATAATAATAATAATA
>RQTK01000438.1:671-13861 GCA_003991915.1 Elysia chlorotica
CGGCGCCGCCCGATGTGTAAGTGTCCGGGTGTTTCTTGGGCCCAGTGCTGTGCATTCCCTCGTCGTTGAAGGACGCTCTGTAGATGTTCATGGGCGTGGCTGAGGAGCTGCCGCCCGCGGGGGGACAGGGGGAGGCAGCCTGGTCCACTATGCTGAGTCTTCCGCCAATGCCTAAGGAGCTGCTGGGTCGTCGGTAGGCTGGGCTTGTGGTAGGTGAGGTGGAGTGAGAGAGAAAGAGATAGGGGGAGGCAGCCTGGTCCACTATGCTGAGTCTTCCGCCAATGCCTAAGAAGCTGCTGGGGCGTCGGTAGGCTGGGCTTGTGGTAGGTGATGTGGGGGGAGAGAGAAAGAGAGAGAGAGGGAGGGAGAGAAAGGGAGAGGGAGATACAGAGAGAGGGAGAGAGGGATAGAGAGAGCGAAAGTGGAGATAGAGAGACGGAATGACAGACAGAGATAGAGACAGAGAAAGAGAGTGGGTGACAGAGATAGAGATGAGACAGAAACAGAGACAGATAGACCAAGACAGGGACAGAGACAAACAGACAGAGAGACACGGACAGAGACAGAGACAGAGGGAGGAGCGGCAAAGAGACAGAAGGAGGAGCGACAAAGAGACAGAGAGACAGAGGCATAGAGACAGAGACAGAGAGGCAAGGGCAAATTTATAAAACGAGATGGAGGAGATAGGGAGATACAGAAAAGGTTAACGAGAAAAAGAAAGAGACAGAGGGATAATAGAAAAAGAAAGGGAGAGGAACAAAAGAAAGAGAAGAAGGAGAAACAGAGATGGATATGTGAAGAGAGAGGAAGAGAGACAGAGACATCTCTCTCTCTCTCTCTCTCTCTCTCTCTCTCTCTCTGTCTCTATCTTTCTCCACTTTTTGGCACGAATCCCCAATAAAATATTCAGTCCTTGAACGAATGTGCTACTTCAAGTAATGCTTAGCGTAGGCTACCTAATGATATAAAATCACCCACTCATTATCCCGACAACTGGCTGTGACATGAGTCATCATGGTATCTCTGCACTGTCTTTGTGTGGCAGCATGTAAAATTCTCAATTTTTGGTCTTGGACCCGTCTTTATAATTATATACAAACGCTGCATGAGTCATGAATCTGTGTTACCCGTTTATCGTATGCATCGGGAAGACTGCAATTTAAATATGTTTCTGGTTTTGTTTACTTTGCTCTTACTTCACTTTAGTAAAACTCATTTTTTATTTCTTATACAATAAGGGCGATTTCACAAAATTCCGAATTCTTTTAACGATAAGAAATTTAAATTGTTATCAGCTTTCTCACAACAAAACCATTTAGTATGAAAATGCGTGATTGCGTTTTAGACATGAAGTCAAACAAAAAGGTGTTAAAAAATATTAATATGATCTAGGTGTCATGATTATCATTAGTCTTTAATTTGCATTATTGAGGTTACAACTAAACAAAGCAAAACAAATCAAAACAACATGATGTTGGTGTTTCGGTCATATTTTGGCAGAGAAAATGACGGCAGGCCTATAATATTATTATGACAGTGTCAGTCCTAAATCTTTATAGATTGCGAGGTAAAAATAGCAGCAGGCAGTGCCGGATTTAGGTTGCAGGGGCCCCTGGACCCCGCTTAGGCGAGGGGCCCCTCACTCCCTTATGATTCTCTTATGGTGCATACTTTTGCAAAGCGTTTTAAAGGGTGAAAAAAACAACATAATTATATATTAACAATGGCATGGAGATATGGAATGATCAAGAGGAGTAAAGATTTAAAAAAAAATATTTTCTACATTTCTCTAAAATTTTGAAGTGGGCATTTCTTTAAACTATTATAGAAAGGCTTTGTTTTCCTTTGTTCATTAAACGATTTAAATGCATACTATTAAAACTGCCTAGCTTTTTTTTCTCAGGTGCTGCGCTTATGTTATAACAGAAAGGGCCAAAAATGGTCACAATAAACTGGGAAGGACCAAAGAGGACCGACAAATGAAACAAAACAAGATAATTAACTGATGGAAAATTGTCTCAAACTACCATACGTGATTGGAAACGACCCTAAAGAATTGTGGGTTTTTTAAATAACTCCCTTTGTACGGAGTCATTTCCCTTAAAATATATAAGGGGAATAACCTTTTTATAGATGCACAAGATTTACCTTTTTATGCATTATCTCGCTTGTTTCTTCAAAAAGGGTCTATTTTTGTACTTTGAGACAAAGACAAAGAGACAGAGTGGGAGGGGTAGAGAGATACAGAAAAAGAGGAAAAGAAAAAGGCAGAGGGATAATAAAAAGAGAAATAGAGAAGAGCAAAAGAAAAAGCAAGAAAGAGAAACGAAAGAAAGAGAAGGAGGAACAGAGATAGATATGTGAAAAGAGAGGAAGAGAGACAAAGACAGAGACAGAGACAGGGGATGAGACACAAAGCCACATCAACAGCTGCTGCCCCAGTCGGCGCCGCCCGATGTGTAAGTGTCCGGGTGTTTCTTGGGCCCAGTGCTGTGCATTCCCTCGTCGTTGAAGGACGCTCTGTAGATGTTCATGGGCGTGGCTGAGGAGCTGCCGCTCTTTCTCTCTCACCCACCTCACCTACCCAACCCCAGCCTACCGACGACCCAGCAGCTCCTTAGGCATTGGCGGAAGACTCAGCATAGTGGATCAGGCTGCCTCCCCCTGTCCCCCCGCGGGCGGCAGCTCCTCAGCCACGCCCATGGAGAAAGAGATAGAGGGAGAGACAGAGAGAGGGAAAGAGGGAGAGGGGGAGACAGAGAGAGGGAGAGAGAGAGAGATAGGGAGGGAGAGACATAGAGAGAGAGGGGAGAGACAGGCGGAATTACAGACACAGAAAGAGATAGAGAGATAGAGAGTGGGTAATAGAGATAGAGATGAGACAGAAACAGAGACAGAGACCGATAGAGCGAGACAGGGAAACGACAAAGAGACAGAGATACAGAGACAGAGAGACACAGACAGAGACAACGACAAAGAAACTGAGAGAAAGAGGCTAGAGACACAAATTCAGAGAACGAGAGGGAGGGGATAGGGGGATACAGAAAAAGAGAACGAGAAAAGAAAGAGACAGAGGGTGAATAGAAAGAGAAAGAGAGAGGAACGAAAGAAAGAGCAAAAGAGAGAAACGAAAGAAAGAGAAGAAGGAAGAACAGAGATGGATATGTGAAGATCGAGGGAGGGGGCAAGAGACAAAGACAGAGACAGAGACAGGGGATGAGACACAAAGCCACATCAACAGCTGCTGCCCCAGTCGGCGCCGCCCGATGTGTAAGTGTCCGGGTGTTTCTTGGGCCCAGTGCTGTGCATTCCCTCGTCGTTGAAGGACGCTCTGTAGATGTTCATGGGCGTGGCTGAGGAGCTGCCGCCCGCGGGGGGACAGGGGGAGGCAGCCTGGTCCACTATGCTGAGTCTTCCGCCAATGCCTAAGAAGCTGCTGGGGCGTCGGTAGGCTGGGGCTGTGGTAGGGGACGTTGGCGACTGGTTTGCTGATTCCACTGAAGTCATTTGATCTAGATTACAAGGAAAGAAAATAGAATAGAAAAAAAAGTGGGAAAACATCAAGCATGCAGGCAATTTAACAAGGATAGTAGTGAACATTTCTTTTTTTTTTTATAAACAATGATAATAATAATTTTTGAAACAACAAAGTTACAAGAAAATTGCACACAGACAGTAGGCTGCTCTTTTGTTTACCCTACTCAGCCTACACACGTACAGTATAAAGTGAGCCAACTGTGTCTAATTATTTTATTAGCCTAATTAGATGATAATTATAGCTTAGATTGACTCTAAATGCAAATGCGTCTTTGGCTGTAATTTGAAGCTTCTCTTTTGTCCTAAATTTATAGGACAAAGTGGACAAAACAGAGGATTCAAAATAGAAAGGTTGAGGTGAAACTTTTTCAGACTGTCCCGACATTTTACTTCGTGTGAACAGGAAGTAGGATCCGTGAAAGAGGCGTGGCTGTTGTTAGCCGTTTCCGGCTTGCAACTTGAGCTTTGAGCATGAGCGAGCCCGGTGATATAACACTTCGTTATTTTCTTAACAGTAATCTTACGGTTTATCCATCGCTCTGTGAGGCTCGAGCTTCGCTGGGTTGGGGGATGTTTAGCCCTGTAGACTTGAACTCTATCTGAAGATCCAAACCCAGAGGTGCATCGCCTCAGCAGATTGAACGTGACAAGGCTAAGCGCTGAGACAAGGGGAAAAAACAAACTATTATTCTGGAAATGGCGTGTTACTCTAAATACACACTGCAGTTAAAGAAATATTAAGAGATTGGTGGGATAGCAATTGGTTTTAAAACGAATACGATCTCCCAAAGTGTTAACACCAAAGTTTACTTGTAGTTTTTTTGTTTGTTTTTGGCTTCTGCTTTTTCTTTCTTTTTCTTTCTTTTTTTTTAATCTATTATGAAATTTAGCTTTATGCAAATGATTTAGAATGGCCATGTTAAAACTGTGTTTTCTAACTAGATGGCAGGGCCTTTTTATCACTTTAAATGTCTCTTATATGTATCAAATTTAACTTAAGAAGAAGCATTAAATGTGTTGTTCTTATTATTCCTACTTTCTGCCACCTCTTCTGTCTGTCTGTCTGTTTAAACCTTAGATTTATGCAATCGATTAGAATGATCATTTAAAACTTTTTTTTTTTTAACTCAATGGTAGGACCTTTTGATCACTTAAAATATCTCTTATAGGGATCAAATTTTACTTAAGAAGAAGCGTTACATGTGTTCTTATAACTTCTACTTTCTCCCATCTCTTCTCTGCCTCTCTGTCTCTGTCTCTTTCTCTCTCTCTGTCTCTCTCTCTTTGTCCGTCTCTCTGTCTGTCTGTCTGTCCGTCTCTCTGTCTGTCTGTCTTTCTGTTTGTCTGTCTGTCTGTCTGTCTGTCTGTCTGTCTGTCTGTCTGTCTGTCTGTATTTCTGTGTTTGCATGTCTGTCTCTGCCTCTCTCTCTCTCTCTCTCTCTCTCTCTCTCTCTCTCTCTCTCTCTCTCTCTCTCTCTCTCTCTGACCCTCCACATCTGTCTACATTACACGAGCACACACAACAACAAAACACACAAAATTGGTATAGTATTAACTTTCAATAATAAATAAATGAAGTTTTATAACAAGATCATTCAAATGAAATTTAAACATCAATAATTTTGCTTGGTCCTTTTTCCCATACCTAAACCAAGTGGGAAACCGATGAGGGCACATATAAGATCCCGCGTTGTCTGGTCCATATCAAATTCTTTAGGCCCAACATGAGGGGACACAAAACACTGGCAGTCACTGTACTCCGTTGTCTGGCAACACGCCTTGGTATATACATAGAGAGAGAATGGGGTTTTGACATAGAGAGAATGGGGTTTTGACAACATAACTTAATTTTTTACAATTAGTAAAATCTTATAACTCAGATTGACACCAACCTAACAATTTTTAACAAATGTCTTCAATATTTTCTTAATAGTACATAACTGCTGTATATAAATCGCATCTTTTCATTTTACACATAAGCTTATCTTTAACGTTATTAACAGTGTCAAGTTCCCGCGCCTTTTTACGTTATGAATATCTATTTTATTCGAAAAGCCTACTATTCCATTCAGGGTGTATTTATAGGCAGAGGAAGGATTCTATACTGTTATTCTAGTTTCATTCATGGAAAAAAGAATTCCAGGCGACTATAACGCATTGAACAAAGAAGATATAGGCTATGTATTTTGTTGTTTTTGTTGCTTTTTGTGTGGTTTTTTGTCTTCACTATATACTTACATCTTTCTTCGTAACTTGACTTATGGCTGTGGCACTGCTAGCGATTTTGCTATTGCAAGAAGACCTGGATTGAATGGACTATTTCAATGTTAACTTTTTGTGATCGTGAGGTTATAGTAGAAGAAGTAGAAGGAGAAGTTGTAGTAGTAGTAGTAGTAGTAGTAGTAGTAGTAGTAGTAGTAGTAGTAGTAGTAGTAGTAGTAGTAGTAGTAGTAGTAGTAGTAGTAGTAGTAGTAGTAGTAGTAGTAGTAGTAGTAGTAGTAGTAGTAGTAGTAGTAGTAGTAGTAATAACAGTAGTAGTAGTAGTAGTAGTAGCAGCAGCAGCAGCAGTAATAACAGTAGTAGTAGTAGTAGTAGTAGTAGTAGTAGTAGTAGTAGTAGTAGTAGTAGTAGTAGTAGCAGTAGCAGCAGCAGCAGCAGTACTAACGGCTGCCATAGCGTTGAAACATCAAACTTGGCATAGAGTTTAGCATATGATAATGTATTTGTAGTGCTAATGCTTAAAATATGAAAATATAATTATACTCATATCGATGTTGGTAACAATGGTTTATAGAAAACAGTCTCACTTTATAATAAAACTATGTCTATTGTCTTGCCTTTGGGCGGTCGCCGATCTGTAATCACAGATTTTCCCCTGCCAGCCATTGAGACACTGACAAGTAAATCCCGTAAATCCGTTTTGACAAATACCGCCGTTTAGGCAAGGTTTAGGCTTGCAGAAATCTACACCTGATTAAAAAGAAGAGGAAAACGATATAGAGGTTTTTCTGAATCATGATTAATTATTTATACTTTTTTAGTTTCCCACAGAATCCTGATGACGATTCAGTTCAGATTGTAAGTTTAATCGACAAAAAATTACTGCCTACCCATCGTTGTAAGAAAATTTATAAATTAATTCTTTCTTAAAGCAAGCACCAAAATGCTCTTCAAATTAGTTTGTTTTATTTTATTTAAAAAAACAACAACTTGCAAACACATGAAGTTAACATATTTTTAAAAGATGATAAAAGCTTTAAGTTCGTAATAATATGGAAAACTGTCTTTTGGTAGGACTCAGTGGCTCTACCAAGTGGATTAAGAATTGATATCTTTAACTAATAATAATAAACCCTTAAGGATTTAATTTTACATGTAGAGATTTCAAACACTGGAACTTACATACCTATCTCTATTTATAAGGAATGATGGCCTCACCTATGTGACAATTCTTGCCTGTATACACAGATGGGCAATCACAAGTGAAGTCGTTCACTTGGTCTGTGCAGCTCCCTTCGTGCATACATGGATCGGAAACACAATCGTCGATGTCTGCAAAAGCGTGGATAAGAGTTGTAAATGAATGAATGAATAATATAAAATTATATTGATTAATAGGTAGCAAGATCCTTCTTAGGTTAGGAGCGAAGCAGCCTCTTTATAGAGGTTCGTGGTTCAAATTTCTTGATAGAACCGCATTTTTCCTTACATTGAGTCACAATGCTCTTACTGATTGGGTCCTTGTCAATATAATGTGATCAAGACCTTGCCATCCAGTTCTGGAATCCCGTCGCCGTATAGGATTCTCATTGAGAACCTAGGAGTAATGAAACTAGGAGACACATTCGCAGTTTGTTGGTTGTTTGATGTGTGTGTGTGTGTATACGGGTGTATACGGGTTTGCGGGGGGGGTTACTGTTTTTATCAGTACAGTTTTTTCTACCTGTATTGCAGTTTTTGTTATTATATATCACTTTTGTTTTCATTATTTTTGGTTTTTTTTTTATACATGTATTGCAGTTTTTGTTATTATATATTAATTTTTTTTCATTATTTTGGTTTTTTCATACATGAATTGCAGCTTTTGCCACTATAGATTTGTTTGTTGTTGTTTTGGTTTTTTACCTGTGCTGCAGTTTTTGTCCGTATAGCCGGAAACACACACGCAGACATAGTCGTTTAAGAGGTCGTGACAAACACCGCCATTCTTACACGGCTTTGGTAGGCAGTCGTCAATATCTGGATAATGATAGAGAAGGATTAAAGTTTGGAGGAAAGCTAAATAGAGAATTTCAATAATTAATTGTAGAAGGCAAAGGAGGGAAGCTTACATGGTTAAGAGTTAGTCTTCTTCTTCATCTTCTTTCATTATTTTTTTTTCATACATGTATTGCAGCTTTTGCCACTATAGATTTGTTTTTACTTGTTTGTTTTTTACCTGTACTGCAGTTTTTGTCAGTATAGCCGGGAACACACACGCAGACATAGTCGTTTAAGAGGTCGTGACAAACACCGCCTTCTTACACGGCTTTGGTAGGCAGTCGTCAATATCTGGATAATGATAGAGAAGGATTAAAGTTTGGAGGAAAGCTAAATAGTGAATTTCAATAATTAATTGTAGAAGGCAAAGGAGGGAAGCTTACATGGTTAAGAGTTAGTCTTCTTCTTCATCTTCTTTTTTTTTGGGGCGGGGGGGGGGGGGGGGTCCAGGGTGGTTTTACACATCTGTTTTTGTTGTGTTGATGGTGGGGGGGGGGGGGTTACCAGGTTTGATCTAACGATTGGGTAAATTCATTTGTTGATTTCGACCTCTACTTGATAGAACTGTGTCGGTGTCAGTATAAAGTGGACATGATGTGATTGGCAGGGATAGAAGTCCTAGTGTTCCCGTACGGACTCTGTGAGGCATTGGAGCAGTTAAAAAAAATTGTCATTCGTTTGTCTTAGAGCTCATTATTGTATAAGATATTCCTTTGAATCCTAGGATACGTTATGCAGTTTTATCAAGTACAGAGCGAAATTACCAAATGAAATAGTTTTCTCCGTTCCTTGAAATAATAAAAAGCTTCAAAAGGATAGAATGATATGAAATCACTGCGGCTCTTTACTAGTTCAGTTCCTTCATCACTTCTTATCCTTCAAATAAAAAGTTTTTAAATTTTAAAATACAACAAAGTGCATACGAGTGTGTATTTTTCTTTAGAATGATGTATTATACTTTCTTTGTTAGCCTTATTATAGAATATGGTTAGAAGTCATGGGCCTTGGTTTTGATTATCTCATGAAGATAAGATAAGATAATCCTTTATTATCCCATAGGGACATTTTTCTTGGTCATACATACATAAATACACCATGTGTGACATAAAAAATAGTGATGATAATGATGATAATAATGATAATAAAATATAATGAGCGATTTAAAACACACAACTCTTCACGCATATACAAGAATACATTTAACACCACATACAAACACAAAGTTCCCGACTGCGATTGTCCCGACCCGGAGACCAACGTTCGCCCCGCTCTAGGTATGGCTATTTTGCAGCCGTCTAATGGATGCTGGTACAAATGAGTTTTTGTATCTATCTGTTCTTGCTCTTTTTGATATTAGTCTGTTGCTTATTTTTGACGTTTCGTATTAACTATGCAGACGATGGTTTGTGTCTGATGTAATACATTTAGCTTTTTTAATTACTTGTAAAAAATACATGTCTTTGAAAGACGTCAGTTCATAGCCAATAATTCGGGAAGCTTTCTTTATTATTTTTTCTACTCTTTGCGAGTGAAGCAATAGAGCCGGTGAGTACACACAGCGACCAATGTGAGAATAAAAAGGCGATACAATAACATTATTCTTTACTGACTTATCTCGCATCTTTTCCCCGTGAATCCGACCACACAAGTGCAAGTGAAGTTCCCGTAGCCGCTTTGACAGGTGCCTCCGTTGAGACAAGGGTCAGAATCACACGGGTCCTGTACTGAAAACATTGAGATGATAATGACAACGTTAGGGTAAATAGTTGAGAGCGTTGAACTCCGATTCGGGAGGTTCAAATGTGATCCCGTTCAAGTCAGCATGTTCTCTACTGGTTGGGTTTAATATGATCGACCAAATCCCGGATATCTTGCTCTGGGAGCCCCTTCGCCTTATAGTATCTTAAACATTTCAAGATTATAACCTACATCCACAATCTATTCAAGTTCCCTCCCCAATGATCTGCGTTTGCCTCCTTCTCTTTGTCTCTGTCTATTTGTCTGTCCGTGTTTCACTTTGTCTGTCTGTGCTTACCGTCTGTCTATTACTCTGTTGTAATAATAATAATAATAATAATAATAATAATAATAATAATAATAATAATAATAATAATAATATCTAATCGTCTTATGCTGGGACAAAAGGAACACATAAAAAGCAACACTAAACGTACTAAATATCTTTTGTATCTCACCTATGCTGATCGTAAAGCACCTTGCATCACCGGTTTTACTGAAAGTAACATAAATAATACATAATATTGTTTTAAAATTCAATGGCGGAAAAATATTTTTCCGAGCATGATTATTTTCTTCTTAAAATATCCCCATGTGTTTAGTGTTTTAAATTCATTCTTCATTATATTGCAAATAAAAAAAAAGTTTTTTTTTATAGTTTTTAACAAATCTTCGAAATGGAGATATATCATCTACTCTAAAGCTCATAGGTTCTGGTATTTGTTATTTTACCTCAAAAGGCAGTTAACTTGTGAGCGAATCTTAGGCATTTACCTCTTTTTTTTAAATTCACATTACAATTACACAGATTCAGGTGAGAAAAAAAACAAAGCAAAAACAAACCATGTAAAAGAAGTTAGAGATAATCTGAAACAAAAATTGCCAGGCAAGATTTTTTGGCTGCGTGTCCGTCTGATTGTTAGGTGGACAAAACGAATTCTCAAATATTAGACAGCTTACACGTAACTGCTAACGAACCACAGCACTTAGAATAAAGATGAGATCAAGTTACGCTGTTCCTAAATTTGAAAGTCAATTTTATCATTGTTTCACATACATTAGAGTATGACATGGTCCACACTGAGATATGTGATAAAACTATCTCAAGAAAAATCAACAAATGTACTGAAAAACCCCTAGGGAAGTCTATTTCTCTTAGGATACCCAAAGTACTGGAACTTGGTCCCGTGACATATCAATTCTGAATCCCACTATTAAAAGACACAAAACATTAAGACAACATCATGACTAACCAAGTTACAATAAGAGACGGTTAATATCAATGCTGGTTTCGAATTTGAAATATATGTACCATATACCATTATAAAACCACTACTCGAACTATATGAATGCAGTCTTTTGACATTAGAAACTTCCTGATTTCTTACTGTCCCTCAGTTCAAGACATGTCCATTTAAGCATTTTCTTTCTTGACCAGCTTCTTTTATTATCCTGCGTCATGTTTGGTTGTTTCATTATTTTCTGCATCGGCTGTCGTTAGTATAGCTCAGCTATTAAAATTTACATAGCTATATACTATATTGACTTTTTGAAAAATTGGTTCGCAGGGCATATTTGTAGCTCAAAGTTGAGACTATTCATATTTTTTTTGAGAGGTGACTTAAATTATGGGAACATGCTTAAATGAGAAATTACATGATTATGTAACAGCAAACCCAGAAAATAGTCATTCTCGGAAAATGCCTGAAATTTCAGTAAATCCCAAGTAATTTTTACTTTCATCGAATCGATAATTTATTGGAGTGACTGAATTATCATTTAGCCATTTTCTGAGAATCACTAGATCTAGATATTTCGGTTCGGACTAAAACATACAAACGGTATATACTGACCGTATTTCATTGACAACATTCCCGCAGACAATGTGGTCCCCTATGTCCGTTTCAGAAGTCTGCCATGTCAGTGTCTTCTGGAACGTGTTTGGGCGACTTGTGTCTTGGGTGAGGCTCGATTGTTGGAGCCCTACCGGTCCTAACACGTCTATGATTGTTATCCTGAAAAGAAGCATCATTTGTACAGTGGTACTAGTGGTAAAAGGGCCATATATCAAACTTTTAACCCTGGTTGTTACCCTGAAAAGATGCAACCTTTGCATAGTTGTAATAAGGCGATCTATCAAACTTTTTACCCTGATTGTTACCCTGAAAAGATGCAACCATTTTATTGTGGTATTAGGGTGCTCTATCAAGGCAATATGGTGCTTTCCGTTTCTTCCCTGACTGTTACCCTAAAACGAACCATCATTTGTACAGTGATACAAGGGCCATATATATAGACAGATGTATAGATATATAAAGAAGGAATATTTTTATAGTGGGACTAGGGCTAGAACTGTATCAAACTTTTCACCTGGGCCTTCAATCTATTGGCAACTTATACTTTCCCAACTCAGTTATTGGCAAAAACTGTTTATTTTAACCGTATCCGAGATATAGCTTTCTACAAGTTAGAAGGCAGAAAAACAATAGAAGAAGAAAAGTGTCCGAATTAATTATCTAAAAATATATTCCGCCTTCTTCAATATAGGAATCCAGAATCACTGCACTAAAGTATGGGAAATGAGTGTTGGATGACCTGGGCGTCCTTTAGAAGTAACCAAGAAGCTTATACAATAAAATGGTGATGTGATCATACAGCCTGGGAAATAGCAGTCTAGGCACCCCCGCTATGTCTCTGTGTGGCAGTGAGTAAACTTGTCAAATGTTCGTCTTGGAAACCGCCCAGGATATGGTTTAGTTACTGGTGTTGGGGTGGGGGTGGTCTTGGAGTGGAAGAGTGAATGGCGGTAAAAGAAAAAGTTCACGTTTTCCTATATGCTTAAATTCTTTTTGGTTAAACTTAATATTTGTTTCTACAGTATGCAGTAAAGAGCCATCACTCATATTAATGTAATGTAAAATGTTTCTCCAAAAATGTTGTATCGATTCTAGTTTTTCTAAAAAATGAGTATCGTTTTCATTTTTGTGTAACCATGTTTATTTTTATTATAATTATATGTGTGAAATACATGTAACATGTCCAAATCGATTTTCCCTCAAAGGTGACAAATAAAGATTATCTTATCTTCATCTTATCTATCACAATCATCATCATCATCATCATCATCATCATCATCATATATACATCATCATCATCATCATCATCATCATCATTATTTTTATTTTTACTATCTTTATTTTATGAAAGATTATGTATTCCATATTTCCAGTTTCTGATCAAAACGCCTGGATTCACAGCGGCCTGTGACGAGAAGCCTCGCTTTGTGTCCCCCACCCCAGACGAGGGTAGTCAGGTGTTGGTTCAGGTTGGAGAACGCATCTCTATCGTGATGGCGGCCGACAACAACGGGGATCTGACGAAAAAGTGAGCTGGTTGATTGATTTGCTAGTTGGTTGTTTTGTTCCTTATCGTCCAACACCAGCAGTTGTTGTTGAGTTGGTTTTAACTTTGGTTGCCTTACACCTATTGACTATATAGGTATATTGTAAGCGGGCCCCAAGACTGAGTCTGACAATTTTAGTGCTGCCACACACAGACAGGGAGGGGATACTATTGCTCACCGGTCACATTAAACTACACCGACCCAACCAGTAGGGAGCAAAATGCGGACCTTTTGCATTTGAAGCGATGTTCTT
>RQTK01000438.1:13947-21447 GCA_003991915.1 Elysia chlorotica
ACTACTACTACTACTACTACTACTACTACCTACTACTACTACTACTACTACTAGTAGTAGTATTAGTAGTAGAATGATGATGATAACATAAAACTTGTGTTTATACAGCAGCTATCCAACCAATTATTATGTTGCTCATTGCGAAATACATTTTAATTTTATTAAGCAATATGTATGTATAAATATACTTTATTATATTTTATTATCAGCTCCAGAATATACCTGTATAGGAACACTTGAGAGGCTGTCGCTGGGCGTCTTCTTATCTATACCGTTAAGCGTGATCTCTGAATTAGGGTAGTCACGGACCGTGAGGGCCACAGCATAGAACTGATCTTCTTCATATTGATTTGCCTTGGAGCTCTCAAACTTTATCGTGCATGTTTCCTGATCGAGTCGAGATAGAATCATACGGCGAGGTAAATTGGACAAAAAATATCTGCAAAACATAATTATAGGTAAACCTCGTGGAAGATAGTAGCGAACTGACTCATGTGGTAAAGCGTCGGTTCCTCGATCAAGATGTTCGCAGTTCGAAACTCACGTCCCCTACTCGTTGGGTCGGTGTGAGTATAATGTGATCGGCAATAGTCCCCGCTCTGTCTTATGTGTGTCAGCACGTAAAATTGTCAGACATCAGACTTGGGGCCCGCTTACAATATATCCTATATAGTATCAAAAATAGGTGCTAAGCAACCAAATTAAAAAAAAAACTCAACTGAACTTATAACTTAAAATTTGATTTTACTTTTGTAGTTGGGTTGTTTGCCTGTTGTTGTTTTCTAGTTTTTTTGTTTTGTTTTTTATTTGTTTGGTTTGGTTTTTTGTTTGTGTTTTTAGTGAAATCATATGGAAATAGTAAAATTTTTTTTTTATTTAATGGTTATTTTTGCATTTTCTAGACATTTTCAATCGCCACGAACGCCCTCAGCGTCAGCTTACGATAATAATGTAAATTGTTTAGTCCTAAATAATGATGAACCTCATCTAGCGTTGCTCCAGGAAGCCCTCTGCAGACCGCCTTGCACTCGTCACCACTGGCCCACTGACACAGAATACTGTCGCCGTCTGAATCGAGGACTGGAATCTTCAGCTCATGGTGGCATCCAAATTGCATGCTGGGTGTTCGAGAAATAATTAGTGTGATTTGAAGATGTAAAAATTTGCATGATGGTGTGGAATACTTCATTACTGCAGAAAAGATTTAGACATGCATTTGAGATTGGGTACAGAGGTGGTAACATTCCGTTGGTTAATATTCCTGTTCATGTCTGGATGAGCTACGGTATTTTGTCATCTTGATTAGGGCATATACCTCTCTAGGTTATTTACTTTATTGGATGGATTGAGGCAGGAACAGTTTTTCAAAGAGAGGTACATAATTGTTTATTTCCCCTTATTGTGCTATTTTGTTTTAGGAGGTTCATATTCCCAGTGGACCTGTGTCTTTACACTTAAGTCTTTCCAAGCTAATGACTTGTTGTTGCCGGTATTGTTTTTGTTTTGTAGTTGTTGTAATTTTTATGGTTGTTCTTGTTGCCGTTTTTACTGCTCTGGTGTTATTTTAATGCTATTTTGTGCGCCACAACGTCCCTCAGCGTCAGCTTACGCGGCAATACAATATTGATTTTTATAAATAGAAATTGTTAAGTCCTAAATAATGAGGAACCTCATCTAGCGTTGCTCCAGGAAGCCCCCTGCAGACCGCCTTGCACTCGTCACCACTGGCCCACTGACACAGGATACTATCGCCGTCTGGATCAAGGACCGGTATCTTTAGCTCATGGTGGCACCCAAATTGCATGCTGGGTGATCGAGAAATAATTGGTGTGATTTGAAGACGGAGAAATTTACTAGATGGCGTGCACTACTTTATTAATGCATAAAAGATGTAGACACACGTTTGAGATTGGGCAAATGCGCGCCTGAGGTAAAATCCCGTGGGTTCATGTTTGGATGAGTATACGCTTTATTGACATCTTGGTTAGAGCATATAACTCTAAGTTGTTTATATTATTGCCTGGATCGAGGCAGGAACACCTTATTATAGAGAGGTACATAATTGTTTATTTCCCTAGATTGTGATATTCTATTCTACCTGTTTTCTGTTTCAAGGGTTCCATATCCTCAGAGGGCCTGTATTTTACACTTAAGTCTTTCCAAGCTAATGTGATAGACAGGTCCCTCCAAACTAATTAGACCGAATAATGCGTCACATCGCGTTTCTAGACTGGGTTCCAATTTGAGTTACAGAGACTTTTTTATCAGATCTATCTTCATAATGGCGTTTGAATTCCTTCAATCGATAACTATGAAACAAACTATATAATTATTGAAGTTGGGGAGATGAGTGATGATGAAGAGCGAGAAACAAGTTCAAGCGTTTGTTTCTACAGATATTACTAACCCTAAGAATAAATAAGGTGTCCTCGATTACACCGGGGTATAAAGAAACAGGTCAACTCGACACTTACTCTATGGCAAAAAAGTACGCGTTAAAGCACAATAGGTCGCGCACTCTATGAAAATCGCATCTAAGCACCGATTTACGCTACATTATAGGTTACAAAGTTTAACTCATCTTGGTTGGAATTTTCGAAAATTATGAATTGGATTTGAGCTTACAAACCATTCTTTGTGTCAGTGAATATGACCTGGAAAATATCTGGGTCTAAAAATAATCAATTACTTTTTTTGGTGTTATTTTCAGGTACGGGTCCATTTTCGAACTGTTCCCATCTTCACCTTATTGATGCCATTTGCTAACACAGACGTTGGCGCCTGTAGCAATATACTCTCCCGGCACTAAGGGTTAAAATTTCAGAATAATCATCTCTTTTGACTTACTAGTACATGGCTTTTGACTTACTAGTACATGGCTTTTGACTTACTAGTACATGGCTTTTGACTTACTAGTACATGGCTTTTGACTTACTAGTACATGGCTTTTGACTTACTAGTACATGGCTTTTGACTTACTAGTACATGGCTTTTGACTTACTAGTACATGGCTTTTGACTTACTAGTACATGGCTTTTGACTTACTAGTACATGGCTTTTGACTTACTAGTACATGGCTTGAGTTAGCGCCACTGGGCTGTTGTTAGGTTGTCCTGTATCACTCCGCGATCTTAGATCTACTGTGGTAGATATACTCCAGGGACCGTTACCCTTGTTGTTGCCCAGACTCATCCAGTCGAAGCCGTCAAACCTGAAAAGAAAACGGAGTTACGGATAAAAGGAGGCGAGCTGTATTAAGTAGTTCAACTTGTTCAAGTAAATTATGGTGCTGGTAAAGGTGTTATTTCAAAGATCATTGTAATTAACAATAATGTAAGGATGTGATATATCAGATGTTATATTTGTTTAACACATCAAAAAAACTGTACCTTATCGTATGAGATTTGAAATATTTTTTTTTGTTTTTACTGTTACAATAAAACTTTCTGTGCTCTGTAATAAATATCACATTTTCTATCCAACTCTCTCTAAGTATATGTGTGTCTCTCTCTGTGTGCCTCTCTCTATGAGTATGTGTCTCTCCATACCTCTCTTTGTCCCTCTCTCTCTATCTCTTTCGTCTCCTTTTTATCTCTGGTTCTTTCTCTTTTTCTCTTCTAAATTCTCCTCCATCGCTTTATCTTTTTTTCTCCTTATCACACACAACGCTTTTTTCAAAATCGTCCCGATATACAAAAATGATACAAATACAATTAAAAACGCATACGCGACAACAAAAGGTCCAGAATTGTTGAACGTGTAGTTGAATTTCATCTGTCCTTGTTCCCACATCTCAGCCTTGTTGGCAGCCATGCAGTAGTAGCTTGGTGAGTGGACAACTGGTTTGCCTGCGCACCCCACATTACAGCTAAGGATGGAAACAGTTGTTAATTTTTTCATTGATTCCAATAATTACGATGGACACTACAGTATAACAAGCCCAATAGAAGCCTTAAAAAGACATTAGAAATGCATTATATATCGATATAAATTTCCTTTAAAAATGTGATCTCTTTAGTGATTCCAATAAAAAAACATTCATGGCCGAATCGATGTGGACCACAGTATAACAAGCCCAATAGAAGCCTTGAAAAGCTCTTAGAAATGCACTATATATCGATATACATTTCGTTTTAAAACTTTCTCTCTTTTGATGAGGGATATTCTATTGGGAAATAAGAGTTTTAGCGTTACCCAATAAGGCAATAGTGTAACAGTTATTTTTCGTATACCTGCGCATAAATCAACGTCTAGGCCTTATTATTGAAAGTCTTGACCATGTTGATAGTGCTATTTGACAATTCATCTGTTGATTTCTACATTCTAGTCTAGGTACATAGTCTAGATCTTGTAACATATACTGCGGTAATTGATAACTTTTTGATGAATCATAGTCCTATATTACTATTGGCGCATCCACCCTCCTATTAACTCCCATCCAATACTTCGTCTATTTACTGCATATACCAGTCCTGTTGGTCAATAGACTTTAGCGTAAAAGGAAGACGCTAAACTATGTGATTATTTTATATGTCCAAATTCAGAGCCATACCAGTATTTTTCAACATGGATTTTGTCTCCAAAAATATACTCTGAGAAAATATAAGCTGAATTCAACACCGGCAGTATTTTTAACCTGGATTTTGCCTCCAAAAATATACTCTGAAAAAATATAAGCTGAATTCGACACCGGTAGTATTTTTAGCCTGGATTTTTACCTCCAAAAATATACACTGAGAAAATGTAAGTTGAATTCAACACCAGCAGTATTCTTAGCATGGATTTTGCCTCAAAAAATTTACGCTCAGGAAATGTATAAGCTGATTTCAAATTCATGTTCACTAAGCATAGAAATAGAACCCACAAATAATAAGAGGCAAACTTCACAACAGCTTGAGACGTTTCTTGAGAGACGAATAACTCTCAAATTAGGTGAGCAGTTGGAAGAAGTCAGAAAGGATAGACTAGAACAGCGTTAGATGGTGCTTTGTTGTAGATAGGATGTGCTCCTTTTGGAGCCGGAATCAGCAACTAAGTATATTATACAGATTTAGAGTATAAAAAATCAGACATTAACAAAAAGGCAAAAAAAAATGGAGCTATTCGTTTAATTTCTTGGAATAGCTACTTACTTCCAATTAAATAGTCTAGATCTGGTAACAGATACTGCGGTAATTGATGAATATGTCCTATATTACTATTGGCACATACATTATCTTATTAACTGCCATCCAATACCTCGTTTATTTACTGCATAATTTTACCAGTCCTGTTGATCAATAGAGTCTTTTGCGTGTAAGAAAAACGCTTAACGCTGCGAATATTTTTATGTACAAATTCAGATTTACACCAATATTTTCAGCCTGAATTTTGCCTCCAAAAATATACTTTGAGAAAATATAAGCTGAATTCAACACCGGCAGTATTTTTAACCTGGATTTTGCCTCCAAAAATTACGCTCAGGAAATGTATAAGCTGATTTCAAATTCATGTTCACTAAGCATAGAAATAGAACCCACAAAGAAAAAGAATAAGAGGCAAACTTCACAACAGCTTGAGACGTTTCTTGAGCGAGGATTAGCTCGGAAATTAGGTGAGCAGTTGGAAGAAGTCAGAAAGAATGATTATAGACTAGAACAGAGTTTGATGGCGAGTTGCTGTAGGTGGGATGTACTCCTTTTAGACCCGGCCTTAGCATCTAAGCATATTTTACAGATTAGGAGTATAAAAAATCAGACATGAACAAAAAGGCAAAAATGGAGCTATTCGTTTCATTTCTTGGAATCGCTACTTACTTCCAATTAAAGTCAGGGCCCGCGCCCCCCAGCAGTTTATCGTTCACAAACTGCCCTATCTTTGTCTCCGTGCATCCAGGTCCGGAGCCGTAGGTCCAGCCCATCTTGTAAAAAAACTCCACCTGAGGCAGGGAATACGAGCGTATACGTAGCAATTTACTGCATGTACTGTATGCAATACATATTATTTTATTTAGTGGTCGCAGCCAGTATCAATCACAATGCATTATGTATTCGTCATAGGTATTCCTGAATGTTTGGATATAATCGTAAAACGCGTGATTGTTAAATTTATAGTCATCCTTAATATAATTTCTTAGATACGTTACGATGTAATATCAGACGATCAGAAAAAAGTATTTTTTTTGTTTGTTTTGTTTTGTTTTTAAAAAAGTTAAGAACTGTTGAATGCCACAGTGTTGATTCGCTAAGATATAAAGCTGTTGGAAAACATGTATTACTTTTTATGACAAAAAGGAAAATCCGTCTCAAATAAAGCATACACAACTGTCCAACAAACGTCGTAAGAACACTTTCAGTACATTTCAGCACAAATTCAAAAAAGAATACTAACCAACTCTCTTGTCGAAATAAAACGCAAATGATAAAAAAGAGACGAAGAAGGTATATGATCTCTGGTTAGGAATAAAATTGTCAATTAGCTTCGCTAATTTCTTATTAATGCTCGCAGACGTTTTAAAATTCATCTCAATAATATAATATAATCCTGGTATCCCCGCTCTGTCTCTTTGCGGGACACGTACAATTGTTAGGGGTTAGCTTCGGGTTACTCCGCGAAACAGCCTAGTCGCTGATGATGGCCGTTATGGCCAATAAATTAAGCACAGCTTAACTGGTTTTACCATGTTCAAATATTGACCTAAAAACTATTATGGCAGACTTCAGTAATATAAAGCTCTCTTTTGCGCAAGGCGCAATCACCGCTCTTGCAAATTATTTTACTTTGTAAACCTCGGTGATATGAAAAATAATGGCCCGGAGCAATCCTTATTTTTTTACTGTTTAATACCATAATTTAACCATTGTGTGGGTTACTATTTACTGAAAATCTATTAGTATATATTGTGAATATAACCCAAAAGATAAAACACTTTTTGAAACTGCAAAAGTGTATCAATAGTGAGTATTGCATTACCTTTTCCCCTCCCATTGTTTTCCAGCTGATTGTTCCTCCACGAAAATGTGTTGCAAGAACGCTGCTTAAGGTAGATGTTAATATAGCCAATCGATAAAAGTTAGTTAAAGGCAATGCTTCCATTCTTACACGGACAAGGTTTTCAAGACTTCGAATCTGTGAAAAGAAAACAGGATAAGGCTTTAGATTTATCCATCTAAATAATGGTAACTCTATCGATGTGATTGCTGTAGAAAATGTAACGCAATTACTACGTGTAAGAGCATTATTGGCATACCTTTTTTATGTTTTTTTTTTTTCATTGTTAAATTATGTCAATTAGATTTTTACGTTTTGGTCGTATTTAAAAAATTGATATGTAGTTATGTAGGCTATGTCGTTAGATTTTTTGTGTACATGATTTTACTCGTAAGGAACAAAAAGGCGTTATAGATAATAATAAAAAGAAGTCAAGTTTAAACGGCTGCAGTAACAAAAAAAGAATATAAGACCAGTGCCAATGCAAGAAGAAAGGTTAAGGAAGTATAAAATGACAAAAGAGATGATTTA
>RQTK01000438.1:35013-112732 GCA_003991915.1 Elysia chlorotica
GAAGAAGAAGAAGAAGAAGAAGAAGAAGAAGAAGAAGAAGAAGAAGAAGAAGAAGAAGAAGAAGAAAAAGAAGAAGAAGAAGAAGAGAAAGGACAAGAACAATCAGCATGTATGCTTATTCTTTAGATGCATATGAAATAAACATAATATTGGTGAACAATAATTATTCAATCAAAGAAGTCGCGCCTAGCAACAGACGTTAGTCTTGGGGCCCGTCCACAATATAGCTTATATAGTGACGATGTTGGACGTTAAACCAACTCAACAACAATAACAACAACAACAACAACAGCGCCTAGCAAACTTATTGTAGTACAGAAACATGTGACTCGATAATATGTCTGTGCTGAGTCTTCTCCTTCTGTAGCATGATGGTAAGTGGTTTTGCAAGCAATGAGTCACTTAACTTCCTTAACTTTTCTTGATTTTTATCGCTGGTGTTGTTGTTGAGTTGGTTTAACGTCCAGCATCAGGTCTATATAGCCTATATTGTGGACGGCCCCAAGACTGACGTCTGACAATTTTATGTGCTGCCACACATGAGACAAGGTGGGGATACCATGACACATTAAACTGACACCGAACCAACCAGTAGGGAGCGAAATCGCTAGGCTTGCGTCGGAAGCCGATATTCTACCCCAGGGCCACCGCGCCCCCCTTATCGTTTCAAGAAGCAACCTTGAAGCTGTTTTGCATGCGGAATTAATCCACCATTGTACACATGCTTGAGCAAGAAATTCCGTACAGCTGGGTGGTCAGACTTTGACAAGGGGATGTTGGCCGCTGACATTGTGACAGCACTGAAACCCATTCCATACACAATTAATTTCAGTCTGATGGGTAAATAATAGAGTTCTTACTAAGATAGCCAAAATATTATTCAATATGACTTTCGAGGGGGTGGTAAGCCCATGTATGTGTGCAAACGAGACTTCTAGCTTCACCTTGCGATCAATTTGGTTAAATAGTTACCGGGGTAGTAGGGATCTACGATTGGGTTTATTGGGAAATATATTGTGGAAAGGTGAAATGGAACGCAGACGAAGACGCTACCCTTGAATTGATTTTGCAAGACTTTGGAAGAGGGGTATTATAAAGCACAGTTTATGTCGCTGTACTGAAAGGAGTGAACACTTCTTCGCATAAGGGTAACACTTATTCATACTGATCCTATTCAGTTACATGTATTTGAATATCTGCACTTAGGATAGAATGATACTCAAATAACATTTTTGCTTTTTAACCAGCCGACAAGCTTACAGAGCAACAGTGTCAACTGTCATCTCTCTCTCTCTCTCTCTCTCTCTCTCTCTCTCTCTCTCTCTCTCTCTCTCTCTCTCTCTCTCTCTCTCTCTCTCCTCTCTCTCTCTCTCTCTCTTCTCTCTTTCCTCTCTCTCTCTCTCTCTCTCTACATAAAGTGTGCAGATACACTGTACACTGTACAGTGCCGGGTGTGGAGGACTTTGCATTAAATTTTAGCTGATGTTGAAACACTTGATGTCAGCTAAGTCACTGTGCGCTATTTTTCATCAGGAGCCTGACTGTCTTCGCTATTTTTTTTTCAGCAACGACTTTATGAAAGCGTCAGTCCTCAAACTTAATAGAGGCAAGAACGATCTGTATGCATCAAAAGTTATTGTTGTTGTTGTTGTTGTTGTTGTTGTTGTTGTTGTTGTTGTTGTTGTTGTTGTTGTCGTCGTCGTCTTTGGTTCGAACATTGTTTGGATTTATAGCTTACTTTCGATCGCCACTTATAGGGCCTACATTAGTTGGATCGATGGAACTTATGAAAAGAACATTGTTAAGAAGTCCCAATTACGATAAACTCTTTCTTTTGATATACTTTAAGAAACGTATGTTTGTTGCTGTGTTGTTGTTGTTTTTTTGTTCCACCATAATAGGCATAGTCTGTATAATCATGTATCATAGTGAATCATAAGAATCAGAAGTTTTCTACTGTCTTTCGAGTGTAGCCTTTCGGTTTTGAAATACATTAGCCTAGTGCAACATAGACGACTATATAAAACCAGTAAGCGAAAAAATCATTCTTTTTATTTTTTTTATTTTTAAATCCCATCTATGTGCCTCTGTGTAATCCTTATCATTTTCTCAAGTGAATTACCGGAGGAATCCTTATCATTTTCTCAAGTGAATTACCGGAAAAAAACAACAACAAAAAAAAACAAACAAACAAAAGTGGTCTTGTTGGACTGTATCTGACTCTTATTTGTAGTAACGCCCCCTTTTATCACGTGACTTGATACAACTGCAGCCATGATGGTGGGTGGACACTTTTCCGTGTATTTGTTTTGTCTAAAAAATTGATACATGTTAATTTTGTAGAGAGAAATATACTTTTTTCGGTTGCTAAATTAATTTGTGAATGATTTTGCTATTCAGTTTAATGTTTTGTTGATTCTTTTTCGACTTCTCTTTCTCTTTAGGATGGAATCGACGACACCCCTGACCTCCTCGCCGAGGATCAGGATACCAAGGTAGAGATCTGTTTTTAATGTATACAACATGTAGAAAGTAAATTAAAAAAAAAAAACCCGTTTCTTTGATCTCGATTTAAAAAAAGGTTCCAATAAAGAAGGAACTGATTATAATATTTAGATCTAACTAGATCTAGATCTATTGGATTTGTCAAACAGTATAGATATTTGTTTTGGAAATTCATGGTGTCTTTTCAATAGTGCAGAGTATATAAAAGATCATATTCTAGATTTTAGATCAGCTGCTAAAGCTAAAATTAGTAAAAGTGTCCAATTGGACAGAGGATTTGTGGGAATGTAGTAATTCTAATTTGACAGATATTTTTGAAAAAGAAATGTTTTTAAATGTTTTCTAAAAGCTATTAATAAAAGTGTCCAATTGGACAGAGGATCTGTGGGACATTTAAACGAAAATGAATACACCTACATGGGATCTAAACCGTCAAAGCATCTAGATCTAGAGCCTAAAATCTGTTGAGGTGAGCTGTTGGCATAAAATGGGTCGATTTCGTCTTAGATTTAAAATAGTAGGCCTAGTAGGGCCTAGATATAGAATAGATAGACACTCTTTTTTTATTCGGACATGGTTAAATCAAATTGTGTACAGCACAGTACTGGTCACTCTTGTACTTCAAAAACAATAGCTTGTATATTTATTTTGTAGGCCTCCTGTCTAGTAGTTTACAGTCGAAATCAAAACCACCGTAAGTGCATAGATCTACTTGTGTGAGCCCCACTCTGAAAAGACTTTTCATTCTGATTTTCACAATTCGCAAAGTAGCTTAGCTACTTGAGCGGCAGTTGGACTGCCATCTTGAATAATGCTTGATTCGATTTTTCAACTAACCTCTCTTAATGTAAATTATATTCTATCCATAAAATGTTACAAAATGTTTTTTTCAATAAATCCCATCAAGTCTGACGGACGCTTCTACGTTCATAAACTCTTAGCTTGACCTAGATCTAGATAAAAAGTTGTGAGCACTGCTAAAAGAAACTAACATTTTTATATTACTATTAGTATATATGTTTAATGAACTAAATCAGCTTTATTTTATAAAATTACATGATTTGTAGGCTTAGAACTAATGTAGCCAAAGCAGCTGCAAAGTTTGCATGTCTGTGCCGTGTGTAGTGTTTGGGGGGATGTCTGAAAGTTACACTGGGCGGGGAGTTAAGGTCCATTTTCTGCTAGATCTAGCTTTTTATATGGTATTAATTTAAATATTTAAAAAATAAATCAAGATTTAGTATTCTAAGTAACTAAGTTAGGGTAAACAATCATAGATTCAGCCTAAATTGCATGACCCACGAGCTTTAATCATCGAAAGCTAAGACAGGCGTATTTTTACTCTGACTGACATCTTGGCCAAGATGATTTTTGTGTTTACAAGATCTATTATTTTGATAACCGATGTAAATCTGCTCAAATAATACACATGCAAATCAGACACGAGGATTAAAGTCACCGTTTTTTATGGTGGCTTTTATCTAGAATTAAAAGTCACTGTTGTTTTTACGGTGCGTTATACTTAGCTTTTGAATAAATATTGCATTCATATTTCCAATAGCATAAAATGCACATTAACTCTTTCACTCCCGTAAGCCGGGTTTTCCGGCTCGGCGAATCATAACAATCCGACCGTAAGCCGGAAAACCCGGCTCGCGAATTTAACTATACTTAGCGAAAAGCCGAACGGACGAAATAACCGGAAATCTTCTGGGAATGAAAACCAAGCTTTTCTTCTTTGTCTGGGAAGCTTTGTTTCCATTCCCTTCTAGCCATTTTGAGCACCAGAAGCGTTTTTTGAAGTCCGATCACAACCCAAAATTTTCATTGCAAGTATGAATCCTTCTATGCCCTGCGCATCAGGTGAACGCCCACCTAAAAGGTTATGTGCAGCTGATGTACGTCGCTTGATTGATGATGATGAGGATTTTGGTATCCTTTCTGATGACGACCCTCTGTACACAGAAAGTGATAAATCTAGCTCTAGTGAATCCTCAGATTTTTTTCAGAGAGTGATACTGGCTTTCCTAACCAGTCAGCTAGATCTATGTTTATTAAGGGGGCGTTGCCCTCGCTGAGGAACAAGCCTAGTACTAGTGATGCTGATAGTGATAATGTAGATCTAGACGAGTCAGCTAGAGTAGACCTAGATCTAGGTGCCCCAGTAGATACTGACTGGCGACTGGTAGATGGTGGTTATACCACTAGTGAGTTTAGGTTTACTAGAAATGGCACCTCTGGTATAAACCGTGAACTTGTGGATGAAGCTGTCAGGCCGGTTGATTTCCTGTTCACATTACTGACGCCTGAAATTGTAGACCAGCTTCTACATTCTATTAACTTCTACGCACAATCTCTGTGCAACAGGAACAACCCACCTCGCAGGTAAGTACGCTTTTTTTAGAGAGTAGATTTATAGATCTAGTACAAATAAATCAAACATTGACTTTGCTTTGGGTTTTGTCTTTAGAAACATCAAAATAAACTGATAGCCTACATTTCTTACAATGATTTTGATGCATAGGTAAAATCAACCTTTTGATTGTGGGTACAGACACTACGAAAAAGAAAATTATAAAATCAAAGCTAAATTGTTGATTGCTTTTTATCCAGCTGTATATAGAACGTTCACACAAAAAATCAAAATCTTGTAGGCCTATTGTTACGATTTATTTACATTAAATAATTACTGGACCACTTGCAATATAAATATACTTACCAACGTTTACATGAAAATATTATAAATCTATAGGCCTTTATATAATATTTCCCTGCTTTGATTTTTTGTTCAGGTACCGGTACTCTGTTTTTGCAAAGTTTGAGCCAGTGACTAGAGAGGAATTCCTGCGCTTCTTTGCGATCCTTCTTGCAATGGGACTCGACCCAAGTCACTGCATCAATAGTTTCTGGTGCATGAAAGCCCACTGTCACACCCCCTGGTTTGGCGAGACCATGCCGCGCAGTAGGTTTGAGGCTATCTACCACACCTTCCTGCACGCTGGTGGAGCCGACGCGGAGGAGCAGGCCAAGATCGAGCCTTTCTTGGAGCGCCTGATGCTCTCGTTCCAGCAGGCCTACTACCCCACCAAGGATCTGTCTATCGACGAGATGGTGATCGGGTTCAAGGGGCGTTGGAAAAACAGGCAGTTCAACGCCACTAAACCATCGAAGTACCACATCAAAACCTTCGGGTTGTGCGCCAGCGACACCGGGTATGTCTGCAACCTCTTTACTTATTACGGAGCAGACACAGCCTACCACCCAGACATGGACCCAACCGCAGCGCAGGCCGTCAAGGTGTTTGAGAAGTTTCTCCGCCCCTTTGAGAAAGGTCATCATATTTTATGGCTTTTATCTAGAATTAAAAGTCACTGTTGTTTTTACGGTGCGTTATACCACTTTTTTATAGTAACTTATGTTCGCCTTTTAATACTTCCGATGCAGTTGTTGCTACATTATGAATGCTGTTTTTATTTCTAAGAATCCAAGGATGGGTAGAGTATGTTTAAAGGGAGGGGTTTGTGTGTGTCCATTTGTGTATGACACAGATTGGTAAAAGAATTAGTAATGGTTGATAGCTATACAGTTGACACCTTATATCTGACAGATTTTCTTAAACAAAATAATCTAGGATTTATAAGTTAACAAAGAGAATTAGTTAGGGAAAAGAGTGGATATATATCAGCATTGGACACATTTTGTATAATGTACTCAGCTTTTACAGTTTCTTTTCATTTTATCTTTCTGCAAAAAATGTTACTAATATTAGTACTAGTATTAATTAGTATTTAGAGACGGCAGTTACTGAAATGTTATTTTTACACTAGACTTAAACTTTTGCTTTTGAACCAGACCCGCTCTGATACCGTGGACCTGACAGACACCTCTTTGATGGTGGACATCTCGGACGCTCTCAGTGAGAGGGAAAAAGTCAAGTTCACTGTGCATACAAAGGTATCTAATATATAGATTTTTACATTCTATTTTTCTAATTTGTGAAATAAAATTTTTTGGGTTCCTTGTCAAAACTGAAATTTTGTTTTTTAAAATGATAAAATAGTTGTGTTGGTTTTGTCTATTTAATAGTGTCAGTCATTTTTTGATTAATTCTTAATCGCATGAGACTCTATCTCTCTCTCTCTCTCTCTCTCTAAATATTGAATGTTGCCTTGCTTTTAAATTTCAGTGATTATTTGGTATTGATTTTGCTTATTTGTTTAAAGGGCAATAATTGTTGGGACATTTTAGAAGAAATTGTCTGGCTCATATTGGGCTGACATTATAATTACAATGCTATGAAATAATGACTGGGTTTTTTTGTATGACTTTTAACAGAAACTTAATGAAGCTGATACTAAAGAAAAACATCAACAGTTTCTAACTTTTTTCCTTTTATAAAAAGATCCCTCCAGCACCACCAAAACCTGATTTTGATGCATCCAGGGAAAAATTACAAAGGCTAGGAGAGGGTGAAGGAACCATGACCAAAGAGGAGTTCTCTAAAATGAAACAAGAACTTGAAGCGTATGTAGTATTTGAAGTAATATTTTTTGAAGCTATGAAAAAATTAAACACACCATTCAGGACAATTACAAATGCAAGTCATGGCGTTTTCAGAGAGAATTCTGGTACAGCCTTTTGTAAAAGAAATTGGGCATAACTTGTATTATATAATTTTTTATTTTAAATTGAGCTGTTACACTTATTTGATTTGACATTTTTTTGTTAAGACCATCTGATCCTCCTCTGAGGATGTGATAAAGCATATTTGCACATATTTTTTTTCTTTGTTAAAATATATTGATTATGCATATATGGCATTACTTTTTAAACTTTTGTTTTCTTATTCCAGAGAATATCTAGCAACATTTAAGAAGACTGTTGCCATGCATGAGGTTTTCCTTCAGAGAACAGCAGCCCACCCTCTTTTACGTAATGATGTAAACTTTGAAGTCTTCCTTGAGTTTTCTGGAGATGTAGGTCTTTAAAATATATCATAATTCTTTTTTTGTTTGTTTTTATGTTACTTAACTTTGTCATGTTTTTTAAATCATGGCTAAACTCATTAAAAAGCGTTCAAATATTGGAGCATTTATATTAAATGTGTGGTTAAATATGATAAAGAAATTGGTTTTCTTTGGGGTTTTTTTTACTCCTCTGATAAATCTATTTTTAGGTGTTCCTTAAAAAGGATAATAGTTTTTTTTTTCAATTGAAGACTTGAAAGAAATAAGTAGTTCTTCTTCACACCTCATGGGTAACTTTACTTTTTCTTCTTAAGATGAGTGTGAGAGGAAAGAACAAAAAGGAACGGCTTGGTGGATTCTTTAAAAGCATAACCAAGACTGCAGATGAAGTCCTTATTTCAGGCCAAAAGGTAAGATATGCGAAACATTTCCACTTTTTATTACACAGCCAAGGCATGACCAATTAAAGACTGAAAGTTGTGTCCTTGGTTTTACCAAATTTGCAAATAATTTCAGAAATTCAAAACTTTTTTCTCTCTTTTGTTTTAACTTAAGTACAGGATGGTCCTTACAGATAAGTTTATAATTTATTGATACAGTGCCCCAAGCAACCTAGGGCATACTATTATGTTTACTTTGATGAGGCTATCAAGAGAGTTCTCATGCTTCCTGAAATGCTTTTGTTTGGGTAATAATGGAGGACTACTTTGAATTTCTGCTATTAAGGGGAAGAAAGTGAACCATTCATTGTATATATTGGTACATATCATATCTTACCACTTTGTGAAACCTACCTTTTGAAAGTATTTCCTTTATGAAATGCCTTCTCTTTCTGGTACACAGAGTCAGGGCTACAGCTGCCTTAACTCTTGTAGTGAAAGCATATATATGCTATTACATTTCTTAGAGGCAAAAGGTTTTTTATAATTTTTTCTGTGCCAGAGTTTAAAACATCTCTTCTTGTAAATGTGAAGTTTTAAATCATGAGTTTCAGATGTCTTGTGTACAGAATTTGTTAGTTTCTTTTTTTTTTTTCTTTTGTAACAGGATGTTGATGAATTTTTCGAGTCTGAGAAAGTTTTTCTTGTAGAATACCATAACAAAATAAAGGATGCAACCAGTAAAGGGGACAGGATGACAAAGACACATAAAAGTGAGTGAAAATTTGTAATAATTGAATAGATCCAACCTTCTTTGTGTACATTTGTTTGTTTCTGCAAGATTCACATTCATATTATTTTACAGGCATAATAATTGGAAATTGTGTTTTTTAATTATTTGTAGTTCAGATGACTTAATGTGATGTGAAACCATTTTATTGGCTCAGCATAAAGTTCTTTCACCAGGTTGCAAAAGAGGAATGCTGGCAGCATGAATAAAGCTATTTATGTTCATTTATTTTCAGATGTGGCAGACTCGTACATCCAAATATCAACGGGTCTGGTTATTCTGGCAACTATTGAAAACACAGAGCTCGACAGGTGGGTTTTTTCGTTAGTTTTGATCATTATGATGCATCTTTTAGAGGGATGGCCTCAGTTTCGAATCCTGATTGTCACCTTTTTTTGTTCTGGTTGGATTAATGCTAGTATAATGTGATGTGCTAAGATAGATATCGGTATCCATACTCTGTTTCTGTGTGGTGGCACATAAAATTGTCAGTTGTTATTCTTGGGATTCTCCTATAAGATTACTTTGTAACTGACAACAGACCTGAGGAACCAGTAAATAAACTTAACTGGAGGTTTCAATGTTTTCCTTTGTTATTGTTGTTGTTGTTGTGATCGTAATAGAGAAATATTGACTTGAAATATCCAGATAATTCATAATGTCTGAATCTTTGTTGGGTAAAAAATTTAGGATCCTGGTCTTTCAGCTCTTGCAATAAAAGACCCTAAACTACCCATTGAAAAAAAAAACATGGAAGAGAATTATAGTATGAAAGTTTTCAAGGAAAACAGTTTTGGTAAATACCACCTGCAGTTCTAAAGGCAGACACCGTCAAATTCATGATCAACTTAAAATCTTAAAGATTATCATAATTAAAGTACTCACTCTTACTTCTTATTGTTGTTGAAATTGTATCTTTTCAGAGTGTTCAGCCGAGTTGCTGAAGCTTTGGAAAAAGCAAGGGTAAGTGATTTTTCGGTAATGTTTACTTTGCGGATTGGATACTCTATTTCTAGACAGTTGGAGAGGCAATCAGATATCTGCATATTTTCTATAGATTTCCCATTTGAATGCACATTTTAACATGACGGATGTCAATCACATCTGCCAGAATTTGAAAATGAGGCATGTTTTGTGTAAAAGTATCATAGTATTTATGTTAAGCCAATTTTTTAAAATTTTTTTTTTGCCGGGGGGTGGGGGGTTAACTACATCTTATTTATACACTCTATTATCATTAACATTGAAATAAAGAGGGGTTTTTTTTTTCAGAAAACTCAAAAAGACAGACTGCAAGTAAAAAAAAATTGACAATTTCTGAATCTAGTGTTTTACTTTCCTTCTTTACAAATGTTGATATAAAATCATCTACACATAATAGATTAAAACATCTTTCATTTCCGTAAAAGCACTACATGATCATTGACATTGGTTAAGAACCTCTTTAGGCATATAAAAAATATGGTGCAGATTTTTTTAATGCATCATTAAAAAAATAAACAGAATGTTACTTAGTATTAGGTGATTTTCATGATTATGGAGCTTTGTGCTTTGTTTTCTATTGAAAGCTTTTATGTTTCAGAAACTTGAGGGTCGTGTTGCTTCAGATGAGGATCTGAAGTTAAGTGATACGCTACGATACTACATGCGGGACTCCACTGCAGCTAAAGATCTTCTTTACCGAAGACTGAGATCTCTTGTGGACTATGAGAACGCAAACAAAGCCTTGGAAAAGGCTAGAACAAAAAACAAAGAAGTTGCAGCGGTATGTTTTTAATGGTTCAAAGGTATTGAGTTTGCCCTTTTTGTAACAAAAATTTTCTTGGCAAGCTGAAAAGACTTGCATGAAAGATATGGATATTTTTAAATCAAGACAAGGAAATGTAATTTTATACCTGATTCAGTCTGAATGTAGATCTTTAAAAATTAATGTGTTGCAAAAATCAGCTGCCAAATTTTTTTTCTAGTTTTAATCTTTTAAAAAATACTATGAATCTTTCCTATGTTGGTTAGTACTTTAATCCAGCTATATAGATGCAGCTCCAAGAAGGCTTTGGAATAGTCTTAATAGCCCTCTCTCATCTGTGGCTGTATTTGATCAGGCTACATAAAAATTCTTGATCTTCATCTATTTCAAATGAAAGCACTGGTTGATGGATTTAACTTTACCTCCTCTTTAGGTGACTTTAAAAGTCAGTTGTTCAATTTCATTTACCTTGATTGAAAACAAAATATATGGGACAAAATATCTGTGGAATGAATAATAAATTCTGCAGTTAAACTTTAAATGTACCTCGGGGTAAACTTTTACATGTAAAATGCTCCGTAAGTCTGTTGAAGCAACAAAGTAATAAATCATGTTTTAATGAAAATTATTTCCATTGCATTATGACAACTAGACTTTAAATAACTTTACAAGGTGTTCCTTAACAACAATAAAACTCACATATTTTTTCTTTTACATTCATCCATCTTTACAGGCAGAAAAGACCCAAGAGGTCTGTTGCAAAAAGTTTGAGAAAATTTCAGAGGTAGCAAAAAAAGGTAATTTTGTTTTGTTTTGTTTAGTTTTTATTTACACCAAGTTTTGTTTTGTGTGAATCATTTATGTTTTGATTTTGATTTTATCATTCTGTATAAGTTCTGATTGAAAATGTAGTTGTTCAAGAAAAACAAGTGATAAATAATAGTGATGTTTTATGAAAAAAATACACTATGCATGTAAATTTAGAAAAAAAAAAAAAGCTCAACACTTCAAGTTAATATTTTGAAGTTGTAAAAAATTGATATAATGGGGACCAAATTTATACAAATCTATAACAATTTCTCAACCCTGCTTTTCTGCTGCCCCTACCTGAACAACTAAAGCATTTCAGATTCTGTCTGCTGTAATATGTGCATGTGTGTCACTGGAGAAAGGATTCATTTGTCATCAGATCAGATTTTTTTAATCAATCGATATATTCCAATGGAAAACTTTATGCTGAAGTGAAATTATCGGCTTTTGAGTTTTAAATAAATCTTGAGTAGTTCCAACCAGTTACAGGGGACGAAATCGGACAGATAAATCTGCCGATTGTGCGGTTTGAACCGCAGACCTCCCTATCTGGAGACCAACGCTCTGCCACTTGAGCCATTTGGCTTTTACTGGCATGTAGGCCGTTTATACAGCAACACACTGTTATAACAAATAATAAGAATTATTCAATTTTTGTTCTATGTTTTTTCGACTCCACAGAAATTCAAGAATTCAAGACAAGGAGGATAGCCTACTTCCGTAAACATATGGTCGAACTTGTAGAGTTGGAAATAAAACATGCAAAAGTAAGTATTCCAATTGAGGTAATAGGAACAATTCTATTCTTTTACAATTCCTCTGTAACCATGGTTTTGCCAATATGTGAGTAATCAGAATGAGAGTATGTAATATTCATGACATTGTTTTCTTTAATGTTGGCATCTAAAGGAGGATAAATCTTATGTAGAAAGTTCTATGTTTAAATGTTCTACAACTAGGAGATGGAGTACATTTGAAAAGTGAATTAAAGTTGATAGATACCTTAATGTAAGATAAAGCCTGAGGGAAATTCAATTTGGACATGGTATTACTCAGATATAATAAACTGAACATGTTTATACAACTTTAATAGAAATTTTTTAGAAACTAAACGAACATTGTATTAATCATGACTCTATATAAGTAGAATGATTAATTATTTTTTATTTTTAACTTTATTTTTTCTCAGGCTCAAGTGCAGTTACTTAAGAATTGTATCTCAGCCTTACAAGAACCTGAAGCGTGATTTATGGATTGAGTCAACAAATGCCAAGCTATATGGGTGCTCCAGAATGGACTGATCATGCCTGCAACACTGAATGGAACAAGAGCTCTCAAGTCTTTCTTTTCATAATTGAATTCTCTCTTTAGAGAGGCTGCTGGTTTGTTTTAATCATAAATGATTTATGTGGTTCTTTTTCGTTTTGTTTGAGAAAAGTGCTGTGTGAATGAGTGGTTCTTTTTCGTTTTGTTTGAGAAAAGTGTTGTGTGAATGATTCTGGAATGTGTGTAAATGCATGCTTAACTTTTATATTTCCTTAGAAATAACATGACTTGCCATGGGTTTTGCTCTTATTAAAGAAATAAACAGCTTTTGATTTTATACAGGTGCTCCCTGCTATTAAAAAAATCACCCAGAAAGAACCATTCATAAGGTCTAACTGAGGTAAAAGTGAGATCAATTACATAATATTATGGCCAATCTAAGTCACTTTTTCTGCCCATTTTAGCATTAAAACCCCCCTTTCTTTTAAAATATATTGTCAATAAGCAATTCGAAAACAACATTTGAACCTAACCTTTAGAACAAATGTCTGCAATATATTGATGCAAGGGTATTTGGATGGTGTGACAAATCCACTAAATGTGTGAATGCTTAAATGTTGAGGCAGGGAGTTGTACAATGTCTCTATAAAGTTTATTGTATATATAGGTCATTGATTGTTTTAAAGGATAATTATTTATATGCTGCATAGCTTGGTGCAAATGTCTTGAAACCTTGTAATGTCATGTTTTTGTGAATTGAATGTGATAAATGGTTTTATTCTTGAATGCATTTCTATGTAATTCCTTATTTTTTCTTCAAAATCTTTGTGTTTTTTAATTTATAATGTATAAAATTAAAACTAGAAATCATTTAGATCTAGGCCCTGATGGTATTTTTTTTTCTTAATTTAAAAGGTAGTTACTGTTTAAGATCTTCAGTTTGTCCCTCTTAATCGTCTGCAATAAGGCATACACATTTTTTTTCTTTGTTTGATTAATTTTAGAATTTTTCTGTCAATATGAATGCAAAGCAAAGGAAATCAGGGTGATAATTGTGTATCAGTGGATGCTTAGATACTACGGAACTCTGTTAAAACATTCCATGTACATAAGTAAGTCCTCCCCATACATTTAAACCTTGTTCTAGGAGTTTTTGCAAAATTTAAACCTTGTTGTATGAGTTTTTGCAAAATTTAAACCTTGTTCAAGGAGTTATTGCAAAAGGGTTAGCAAATGATTGTTTGCTATAAACAGATGATTTTTCCCTCGATTTCTATGCCCAATTTTGTGATAAGGGTTTAACCAAATTGTAAGCTGCAAAGTGAAGTAAAATAATGAAGTGCATATTCAAAGGGTGATTATCTCAAGCTCGTTAACCAGTGCTTTTATACCAGAGCTTTATAAAACCTTTTAATAATTTTCAATTTGGACAAGAATACCAAAGTGATGTAATGTGTAAATCAATCATTTACTTTCAAATAAGATAAATTTAAAAGGGAAACACTAGTTGAACTTGAGTTTCATTGTAATATTCAATTTGTGCATGTTATTGATACTATGTAGGCTTTTTAATTCTTTTACCTGAATAAATTTGTCTAGACCTGATATACTGTACAATGGTGAATGACATATTTCTTCATTTACTGGACATTTTCTGTTGTTTTTTTTCAACTAGTATTAATGTTCCCTCCCATATTAACTGACCCAATAAGTTATTATTGTAACCAATTTTTTTCCATTATCTTTATTTTCTCTTTACCAAGTGAGACAGAGTATTCTGCACTGTCCGATTTCATTTCAAATATCCACTACTCTTCTGAACACTCAGAGATGTGCAATAAAATCACAGCTCGTGCTTATGTATTTCTATATATTCATTATTCATCCGTTCCATTTGAAATCTATGTATAAAAGTGTTACATAATGCTAAATACTTTGCTTTTATCTGTTGAGAGCATTAGACATTGTGTTGCACAATGCATCAGCAAAATTCAGTCAACCAAGCCTTCCATCGAACAAACTAGATCATGTTTTAAAATTAGCACTTTTATAGCAATATATATGAATTGTTTAGGAAATAGGAAGTTGCATGCTTATGATAATGAAGTCATGTCCCATGTATATCATTTACTTATTAAGGTGCAGTTGGATCAAGATTTGTGCCTCAATTAACTCATCCTGTTATTGTGTACCCAATTTTTCCTGATTATCATCAACTGTTCGCACACAAATTGAAGTTGAAACAAGTTGGTTGATATTTAGTTTGAAAGGATGACTGGATTGATAAAGTACATTATTCATGTGATGTAACGATGCAGTATTTTATGTTTTGTCGTCAGCCCAAATGAAAAGGACATATATTTGAAATGAAAATCCTCTTAAATTTAATTCCTATTTATTTGGACAGGTGACAAAACACCAATAATGTATGACGTGGTCAAAACATGTTTCCCTAAACAATGTTATCAAAGTTGAAAATAAAAAATATTTGATTCTAGACCATACATTCTTTCAATTTTTAAATTTGTGTCATTCTTTTTTTGTTTTTCTGCTTTCACAAGTCTTTTCCAAACTCAGTGTTGGTTAATCTAACCTTTATCTCAAATTTCAAAAAGAAACTTTTTAAAACAACCTTTATTTCGGAAGAGATAGTGAGGGATTAAAGAGAAGACAAAAAATTCACTGATCATTAGGCTAATAAAGGGACTTTTTGTTTTTTTTGAATAAATTTTAAATTTCAAGTATTTGTTATTTAGTGATAAGCCATACAGTTGGGAGCATTGTTGCAATTTTCCAAATCTATGTAAAATCTTATGTCTGTTGATTTTAAGACAAATATTCTAACTGTTGAAACTTACTGAATAAAACATATTGTGTGTTGTGTCGAATATTCATGCCATTTCATATTTGACTGAAGTACCTTAGGTGCCAGCTTAAACAGGATGTTATTGATGATAGTACAGCAATGGGTGGAGAGAGAGGGTGGTTGGAACTTTAAAAAAATAGCCTTGAAAAGGAAAAGTATAGGAAACCTGAAAAATGTTGTGCTATATATTTCAAGACATACTTTTTATTTTTTAAATCAGGAATTTGTCTGTAATGTATATTCAACCTTGGCTGTGAGTGCACAGTTGTGCATGTTGTTAAAGAAAACAATGCAGTACGTTTCAAAAGCAGGCTCAGCACTTGGCATTCAGCATACAGAGCAACAAAATCCCTTATAAATACTGCTACTTTTCTTTTACTCTTTCCACTTAATCAAACTAATCTCACGGCCTACCCTCTGATCCGAAACCCCAATGAACTAGAGGCATTGGCAAGGGATGGGCCAAAAGAATGAAAAATGATGGGCTAGGTGGTGGAAAAGGTGAAATGCCCAAGTTAACTGCACAAAAATGAAAGACAACAAAAACTTGTGAATAGAGGGGTCTCAAGACCAAGTACAAAGAATTGGAGGCAGCTCTACACTGCCCATTACTTTGACGAACTATTAAAAATGAATGAGCTAGTTTGTTGGGTCTGACGTGTGCATAAACTAGGGCAGAAACTAGTTAGTACATAATATATACATGTATTAGTATAGATGCTTGATGTGTACTATAGTTATGCTTTCACACCTCAAAACAGTTCACAATACATGCACAAGATAGAAGCTTAGAAGACATTCTAGCCACACACTTATTATAGTTGATTCGAGCCCCTCTCTGACCACTAATTTTTCCCTACTGGTAAGGTCTGTGTCACAATGGTTTAACTGGGTATTCTACTATTTGGTCCTAGTTAAAGGGTGTTTTTTAAGACCCAGGTGAGAGCTTTAAATTCTCCAACCAAAGATAACTTTCATTTCACCAACTTGGGAGGTTGGTTTAACTCAACATTTTCAATGCCTTAGCTGTGATTGTGACTGAGGTTAGAAATTTGTTTGCGATATATTAAAGTCTTGACTTTTATTGAGCCTGTGCTATGCATTCTGTGTGAGTTAAGGTTAAAACAAACTATATGCTGCTTGCGCAGATTTCAAATGCATAAGTTATCTAATAATTTTTAAAATA
Organism: Elysia chlorotica; assembly: GCA_003991915.1. Classification (NCBI taxonomy): domain Eukaryota; kingdom Metazoa; phylum Mollusca; class Gastropoda; family Plakobranchidae; genus Elysia; species Elysia chlorotica. The sequence goes on from RQTK01000438.1 coordinate 51,531, forward strand.
AATATCAACAAAGTAGGCTACATGATAAACAAAACTGTACAGATACTTTATTGTACTCGCGATTTTGTTCATCAAAGCATGTAGATCATTTACATGAGCAAGGTGAAAACATTTTGTACTACAGTGCAAGGTTCAAAAATAATCTTGCTCATACAGTTGTATACACAAAATAGTACTTTTTCTTCTCTTCATTTTGATAAACAAAACAAAACAAAAGTAATAGAACCCACAGCCGATCAAAAAAGCATTTCTGCAGTATTAAGAATTAAACCTACAGAAAAAGAAGAAAAAAAGCGTAATAAATGATAATATACAATTATTGTGTAATGATTTGAAATTGTGATATTGAGTCTAGCTCTTTTGCTCTGAAAAGTTTTCCCTAAATCTTTATCCCTTTATTGCACTTATTCTTAGTCAATTCTTACATCTTGATTAAAATATTTATGATACTTGAAGTTGGATCTATCTAGCACAATTTTCAGACCATGGGATGGATTGGCAACTTATATTTAGAAGTGATATTGTGTGCAAATCCCCATAAAAAAGATGAAAACAAGAAAGAGTATGTCATTTGAACTATGTTAATATCCAGTTAGGGGATGCTTTTAGATTGAATTGCCATAACAAAAAGAAATGAATTTATGAAAAATAAGAAAAAATAAAAACGTATGTAAATGTGTATCAAATTGAAATATGCTTACCCTGATGGGTTTTTTTAAATGTTTTTGATAAACTTTCTTAATGGAAATGTACTTCATAGTAAGATAACTATATTTATAGCAGAAAATGGGTGTTAAACAGCTCTAAACATCATCAAACAGAACTGCATTCATACCATCAAGAACAATGATTTAACATATAAGAAAATAGTTTCTTGAATGACAACTTTATTAATATCTGGTCTATTAATAAAGGTCACATGTTCTACCATGCTCACGTTGGTAAAAGTCAAAATCTTAGACAAAATTTAATAATACAGTCTTAATCTCTCTCTTATACAAACAAAAAATTAACATGTCTTTCCAAAACATTTAAAAACATACCTTCACACAATAAACATTAATCGACATAAGTTAAAGCCCAACATCAAAACTGCCAGGGCTAAAACAGCAGGAGAATTTTGCTGATATAACAACGGGTCACATCCATGTTTTTTTTTAGCTCAATATTCACACATACACAAACATTTCATAATCTACATGTATACAGTCAACTATGCTGACTCTTTCTTTTTGTTTTTGTTTTTTAGATAGCTTGAAACAAGTTTCATTTAAAATGAAATGGTTTCAACATATTTTACTGAAATGGAAATATATTTCTTTTAAGCTTTATTTTCATAAGGGTCTATGTAAATAAACAATTTTTACAAGTGAACTAACCTTAGTGAATCCTGTGTCAGTCATTATAAAATAATGTAAAAACAAGTTGTAGGCGAAAAAAAAAAGAAGGCAAACATGTGACCCAGCGGCCCTGGAAAATTACTACTGGGAAAAATAAAAACAAACAGAAAAAAACAAAAACAATTGTATAATATTCAATAATTATCCATCCCCAAAAAAGCTTTGAGAAAGATGATCATAGAAAATCTTTAAAATAAAATGAAAATACAGTTGTCATAATCTTGAAAACAGAATAGTTTAAGTTGCAGCTATACACAATGATAGGAACTAAGAACATACAAAGCAATTACAAGGGTCAATTAATTATGGCTATTAAAAAGTTTGTGCTTTATAGCTCTCCAAAAAACTTGTAACACGCTTTTGCCTCTTTAGTAGAAAACTATAAATTGATAAATACTGAAAACTGTTTTGGGTAATCTTAAAGGTATTTTTTTTTTGGGTGGGAAGGAGAGGGAAGGGTATCTTTTTTAAATAGTCAATAAATCAAAATGTTTTGTTTTAGATCAATACATTCATACATCTCTTGTTAGTGCCGACCGAGCGAAAGAAGTATTAGTTAGGGAGAAGCATATTTTCTTATTACGTACAGCTTTCAGAAACGAAGTTAAGCCATAAGGCTTTTGGAGTGATTCAGTACCTTAAATTAAAAACATAGATGGGTAAGTGTGCCTACTGAGTCAATAGTAAATATTTAAATATTTGATCTAGTAGTAAGTACTGTAAATAAATGTGTGAAAATACTCAGAATCTCCATCAAAACTAGTTATTGCACAGTCACATATTTAATGAAATCTTATTTTTAAAACAGTAACATAGCATCTCAAAAGCCTGGTATTGTTTGAAAACAAAAGCAAAAAACAAATTGAAATTAAACTTCTAAAGGGTGTTTTTTTTTTCAGTGACATGTAAATCAACAAACCGCAAGCCCCAAAAGGAGAAAGGACTGCTTCATTATTAAATTTTGACAAATGTCAGCAGCTCTTACTTTTTTCTTCACAAGTCAAGCCAAAGCAAAAGAAATTAAGTACGTGTATAGGAATGTGTCCCTACCATTCTATTTGAGCTAATTAAGCTCAGCAATGCAAATACTCAAATAGAATGATCATATCCAATGGAACATTTTTATAACCTCATTAAATTTTGTTTATGTTAATTTGACTTACATGGTTTAGCCTTTTTGTGTCAACCAAAGAGTCGCACCACAGAAACCAGATTGACATACAAATACTGACTAGGACTTACATACAGGATATGGCAAAACTGTGAAGTTAAACAAAAAAATTCAAGTGTCACAGGTTAACAAACCTGATTGGGGAAAAAAAATCACAGCCTTGGTGCTATGAGACAATTTCACACCTTAAGGAAAGTGATCTTACAATATAATGCACTCGTTTCATACAATACTTATCATTATGTACCTTGTTTACACATACATGACATACATGTAGTTTTAAATAAAACAACAAAACAATTGACCAGTCAAACTGCTAAGGTCAAACTTGACTTTGATGCTGTCTCGGTGAAGGCCTATCTGAAGGTGGACCAGGGTGCCTTCCATATGGAGGGTAGCGATCATCTGATAAAGATACACGATCCAAAAGGAAGGCATTTAGAATCATTTTGAAATGTTAAGTTAAATTTAAGATCTATTCTATCACTTTTGCACTGTACTTGGATTAATTTGATATTTAATTTTGCCTTACATGTCAGGTAAATATTATGGAGGAGCAATGTGTATTTTTCCAAATACTGAAAAATATGATACTCTGCAGGACAGAGACAGAGGGAAAAGAAAATGAATCGTGTCAGTTGGCACTTCAAGAATGTTAGGAAGAAGCCCAAAAGAAATATTTCAAAATAAAAGGTTATCAATATCTAACCTTTATTACCATAACAAAGACATATGCTGGATGAAGTAAATTTGGTGAACGAATGAAATCTAAGAAATAGCCTGGTTGCTTATGATGTATTTAACCTTTTTCCATCATACCACACACATGTTGTGGGCACTGACATGCTCTTATGCTACCACACCTTTGCATTAAACTGCTCACCTTCCATCTCTAAATAATGAATATTAAAACTTTTACCTTCTACAACTTCAAAAAAAATTTCTCAAAATACAGTGTGCACACACAGAATAGGCCTTGAATCATGCTATGTGAAAAGATTAAGAAAGAAACAATCAAATAATTATATAGAAAATCAAGGACAAAATAACTTTGAAATAATACCTGGACGAGCGTCCAAGCGAGGAGAATCTGTGCCTGAAGGCGGTGACATGGATCCACCTCTACCCATGAGGTGCGGGGGAGGCATGGGGCCTCCACGCATGGGATGTGATGGCGGCAGCATGTCGGGGGGAGGAAGCCTGAACGGCGGGCTCCGTCTGTCCATCATGTGATGGGGAGGGGGCCGACGATCAAAGGGAGGCATGGGAGGAGGCGATCTACCGTCTAGCATTCCAGGCGGAGGCATACGGGGAAGGGGCGAGCGCCCATCGTCAAAGTGAGGGGGTGGGGAGCGAGCATCGAGTGGGGGGCGGGCCCCAAGTGGGAGAGGGGGTCTCATGCCCGGAGGGAGAGGGCCGGGTCCCCGCCTGGGATCGAATGGAGGAGGGGGAGGGGCACCTCTGTCGCTGCCTCTGTCGGATCTGGGCGAAGCTAAGAATTCCTCATCTCTGTAGAAGGAAATAAATCATAGGAATTACATTTGCAGAACTATTTATATAAAGTGAAAAATAAAATAGTTATATTTATTATAAAATAAAACAAAAATGTACAGCTTTATTTATACAAAATGAAGAGTATTAGCTTGTTCTACAATTCCCTCAATGAGAATCTAAATTGTTCGATAGATACGGTACATTGTCGGAGATAATGGATAACTGCATACACTTCAAATACCCACAGAATGATATAGGACCGATGGCTACTACCTGGACTACCAGAAAGGTTAAAAATATCTTGGATCCATTTAATTATTTTAAGATAGTATTGAACTGGAAAAAAAGCAACAACAAAAAAAAAAGCTTTTGAATGCCTCAGAACGATACATGCAACATCCAGTAGCTGGTATTTTGAATAATATGTTAAATCCTTGCTGAAATAACACTCTTCCATATCGCAATCCATATCACACACAAAATTGCACATAATTTGTACAAAAACTTGCCTTATGTCCATGCCAGGAGGTGGGGGACCATTGATCATTCCTGAAAACAAAAACAAAAAAATCTTATAGTGCAACTAGATGGCGCTCGATTCAAACTAGATAAAAAAAAATAGGGATCTGCTTGATTAAAGTTTTTGTCCAGATTTATGCTACAAAAAATGTACTGAGGTTAATGACTTTCTCAATGTCCCTTAAAAGCTGGAAGACTAAGACCTCAAATGAATGGCAATTATACATATACTTTTAGAAAACAATTTGAAATGGTCATACCTCCTTTAATGAGCTTCACTTAAGTAAAATATACATTCAGATTTTGATTGTACACAAGATTTTTTAGAATCCGTAAAATCAAAGCTTTCATTCGACCAGTAGCATGTGTCCAAAAAATTTCCATAAAGTAGGAAAGCTTTTGCAAGTTATGTTATCCTTTTTATAGCATAGCTTACATGATGGACATACCTTTGCTCATAATTAATTTTTTCTTTATATTCCCAATCCTTTATAATGATATAGAAATAAAATAGACATTCATCCAATAAAAACAAGGAGGGAAAATGATGACATACCTGGTGGGGGCATGCCTCTAGTGGGTAGCGGTCGTATCAATCCTCCAGGTCCAATAAATTGTCTCCTTTCAATGTCTGTTAGCCTGGGGAAAGAAAATAAATAAAGGTTTGACTATTTACGAGAATATGTCTAAAAATAAGTTTAATGGCACCTTACATTCTTAGTTTAAAAAAAAGGGTAGGACTGTATAATGCAAATAATTACAAAGAGTGGACAAACATACTTTTGCCTTAGCACTCCAGCTTCATGCCTTGACTCCTTCAGTTCTCTCTCTGCTGCTCTGGCTGCAAGCTGGAACAAAGGGAAAAAATAAATTACTTTTTACATCATTACATTTAAAAATTATTTGTTTCTTCCTCATAAGTTTTTAATCATTAGCATGTAATAATTTGTTTTTTTATTTTTAGTACTTTGATCTTTCAGGTGTATATTTAAAATAGCTATAAATTGAAAAAAAGTAAACTTTCATACTTTGCTCACAACAAATATGAAAATGCTTTATTACAAAATGCAAAGCAGCAGTACTTACCCAATTTTCATGTGCCTTTTTCTCATTAGCTGCAATCTGTTAAAGAAAGGTAATAAAAACCCAACAATTCTTATAATATTAAAAAATTAGTTTTAGAACATAATGTTCTTTTTCTTCACCATTTGATATCATGTGTTTTAAACTTATGTCTTTTTAAAGATGCATCTATATGCAAAAGCTTTGTCAATTTTTCTTTTTACCTTTCAAGAAAATGTATTTTTGTTCAAGGTTTACTTTTTCTGTAATGATTTAAAAAGAAAAAACATGATTCTCTCGAGACAATTTTTAATTATATTTATCTCATTTCCTTCAAACAAAATCAATATTGTATTTATAGCAAAATACTTTTCCATAACTGTCTTATTTCTAAAACAATATTTTATTGGTTACCGAAAAATTTGACATAAACTAAATCTTAAATTTTTAAAAAAAAGTGATACAGCTTTAAAAAAATGTACAAAAAGCTTCATAGATGGCTTATAAATGCAAAAACACCTAACCCTGAGTAAAACTCGGAGCAAAATCAAAACAAACAAAAAAATTACCTGAGTCCTAAAATCTCTCTCAGAGGATGCTAATTCTCTTTTCAGACTTTCACTTTGAGCTCTAAGAAAGGAATATAAAAATGAAAATCAAAAATACCCAGTTAATAAAGTTTTATATAACTCCTCTCTCTCATAAAAATTCATTGCACAATTAGGTGAAACAATGCTTGGTTTATCTAATTTTCTTAATTATAATAGACATAGTTTTCTTTTCTTTGGAAACAAACATAAAGTTTGGTTACTTGGACTAGTATACGAGTCATTATAACAAATCACACTCAATATGTCAATTAAAACTATTGATTTTTATTATATATCACTTTCCTTACTTACCAAACAACCAATTTCCTAAACCCCAAACTGTATTGGTTTATTCCATTTAAACAATATTTAAGGTCAGGTGGCATTAAATGCTTAATTCATCACATTACAAAATTGTGTGCGTGTGGAATGTATACATAATTCTGTTACCAAAAAAAAAATAACTCGCTTAAGGTAGAACTCTTCATATTTTACCTGGCTAGCTCCAGCTCTTGTTGCATTGACTGTGTTGTCTCATCAGCAGACATAAGCTTGCTTTGATTTTGCTTCTTCAGTGCCTCTTGCTCTCCAAGCTCTCTGCAGGGTTATACACACAAAAAATGATAAGCAAACATATTCTTATTTATTCCATTTGATTTCTTTAAAAAGTTTTCTTCTACAACCAACCTTGGGTAAAGAAAAAGGCAGCAGCATGTATTCTTTATAAGAAAAAACGTAAACATTTTGAAATTTAATTTTTTTCCCCATGCATTCTAGCCATGTCTTTTACAAAAGAAAAGAAACTTAAAAGTGAAAAATGACAATTGTTTGATTCATTTAAAGATTTACCTTTGATCAACATTTATTTCTTATTTTTCACACACACATACATAACACAATATTATAACATAGATTTTTTTTTTTTAGTTAGCCCCCTCACCTGCCTACCCTTAAAAAAATTGTTAAATGAACTTAATGAATGATTCCAGAACAAAAAAGAATAATTGTTCTTAAAAGCCACCCCTGAGCAAACAATGAAAAATCAATTTGGTGTGCATTTTATATTCTCATAAATACTCAGCTCAAAGCCTGCAAAAAAAATCTAAAACATTTCACTCAATATTTTCACTTACCTTTGAAGCTGCATCTCTTTCTCTTTAAAATACGAGGACAGGACATTGAGCTTGGTCTGGGCTTCCTGACACTGGCGCTCAGCCTTCATCTTGTCTGCCATGCTCGTCTCCATGCTACGCTGGGCACTGGCTAGTTGTTCTGCAATCACAAAAATCACAAAATTTAATCAATGATGCAGATAATAAATAGAGCATGACTTTCAAGAAAATCCATCTCAAGACGTTTTTATTCATTAAAATCTCATTATAAAAAATAAGATTACAGAAAAATAATATTCTTAAAAATAAAATTATAAGGATTCAATTTATATTACAGATGATTTATAGAAGCCCATCTTCAAGAAAACTGAGCTCAAAGAAAAGAAGGGTCAAGAAAGCTAATTCACAATTTGTTTTTAAGTTCAAAGGCTTTTACCTTCCAACTCCTTCCTTCCTTCTCTTTCAATAGCAAGTTTATTCTCTAGGCTATTTTTCTCCTCTTCTATTGACCGTAGGGAACCATTGACCTGAGAGAAAAAAAAAATCATCATCACTAACATGATAAACCAAATAAGCAAAGAAAGTTAAAACTTATTAATCAATGATGGAGCAATTGAATGGATCTGTTTTTCATACTATTGAATTAGAGAGAGGGGAGGGGGGGTTGTATTGTTTAATACAAAAATGACATTATTGAGACATTTAAGAATTGGAATTTGGAATTATGTTCCAGCTTTTTCCTGTAATGTTATTATCCAATTTTTTATGCAGCTGTAAAAGTCAAATTACATTCACTATTTAATAAATGACAAATGGATACTCACGCTCCTGTATTATTTAAAAAAAAAATATACATAACATTAAATCTCACTAACTTTTGAAACATCCATCATGGCTTGAAGCTTCTCCTGCACTTGTGTATTTGAGGATTCTTTTCAACAAGAAAAACGAGAGAGACATTGAAATAATAAATAACTGTGGTAAAAAAAATATCTTTACTGCAACATTGAACATTAAGTTAATATAGATATTAAAAAGTTAGAGCTGAAAAAAATACAAATATGTAAAAAGAAAAGTTATATGTCCACTTCAGATTTAATTCCTTTTTATTTCACAATACATTGTGGCAAAAACACTAACATAACTTTTTTTTAAAGCTATAATAAAAAAGCAGCAATAACAACAACATAGGGAATTAAGTGCAATAGAAGCAGCAGACTTTATTGCACCACCTATAAATTACTGGAGGCTTAAAGCCATGTAAGTTAAATATTGATTATAATTATTCTTTAAAGAGAAACTGATTTCAAAGACTCACCCAGGTCATCTTCATTAGACCCATTATCTTCAAAGGATTTGAGTTGAAGGAAACAATCTTTTAGAACCTAGTACAAAAACAGAAAAAAGGCATTATGATTTAATTCAAAAACAATTTTCACATGCTTTAATAGTACAACAATCACACATTTACACTACACATATTAACCATAAAATATACCTTATATTCTACCTTACTCATCTTAAGGGAGACAAAAATAATACGACCAAAAGCTTTTGGAAAGAAATCATTAAAAACTATGTATACATTAGTAATAAAATAAGAGAATTCTGGGGAAAAAATGTTTATAACAAAATCACACACAATGGAAATTAACACTGATGTCAAGTTTTCTTAAAGTCTTTTTCCTAACAATCTTAGCTTACCTCTAATTCATTTTCCTTGAACAACAAAGACTCTTGCATTTGTTTGAACTCCTCATCTCTTTGCTCAAGTCTCTCATTCGAATATGCCAGTCTGGTAGAAATTAGATAATAAACTTGTATTAATCTCAATGTCTGAAAACTCCAAGAGTGATCATTAATCCCATATCCTTATAGGGTAAACATGGGAATATTTTTATGGAAAATTGTCTATGAAAATCACCAAGTTTGTCCTTAAAACCTAAATATCATTCTAATAAAAAATTTTAGTACCTTCTTATAAACTTGTATTTTTAATAGGAGTGCTCTCAGAAAAATATATTGGTCTGAATATCAAAATCTGAAAGTGAACATTGAACATTTGACCCCTTCAGATAGACAAGTGACAGCTAAACCAGTTTATTCATTACCAAGTAAAAGACAAAAACATATATGCAAAGAATGCCCTATACATGAAATGAAAACTTCTCATGGTCTTTTTTATGGCATAAGGAGATCATACTTCTTTTTTCTTCTTAGAAACAATGTTTAATCCTTCAATCTCATTTCAATTGATAACTGAGAAACAAAATAAAGAAAGAGTGGCACCCTTACTTTTCTTTCCAATCTTCTGCCTCTTGCAGGAGCTGAAAAAAAAAGAAGGCACAAATTGTTGTAATCATAGACACAATATTTGGAATGGAAATATTAAGACAAACAGTAATCAAGTTTTTGAACTTTTACATATGACTACCAGCTTTTGTTTCAAGATTATTACAAATTGTATAGCAAAATATAAGGATTTTAACAATAACAGTTCAACCATAATAGTATTGAAATAAAACTATTACAAATATGTGTTCTCATCTAATGAAAGTTTCAAATATCAAACATATTAGCAATTAATAACTAAGTGATCTATGACAAATGAATGAATACAATAATTGTATATCATTGCTTCTCTTGACTTGTTAAGAGTTTAATTCATTACTGGTAGATTTTTTTAAAATGAAAGAGCCCCATTTTAGCGATCCACAATCAGATGAAAAGATAAGAAACTTCAAATGTATTAATAAAGTACTGTAAGCTATCATTTCTTTTCAATGAAAAAATTACTAAAATTGCGCTATTTGAGAAACATAAGAAATTCATCATTCATGTTTTCTAAAAAAAAGAAATAACCTGACCTGATCCTTGCTTGTCTGCAGATGTCCAATCTGCTCTGAAAATCCGCTGACTTGAGAGCTAAGATTTTCTACTTCTTCATCTTTAAATTTCAGGTCCGCAGCAATCTGAGGATGTTTGTGGATCATTTTTGAGGTATAATAACTTCTACAAGCTTAATCCTCTAAAGAACAAGCACAGCAATCACTTGTTCATATCTCTGATAAATCAATATTTTTACGCTTATTTCAATTTTGAACGGTAAAAAATCAATAATTTTCTTCAAAACAAGGTGGATATATGTAATTTAAGGGCTGTAAATGAATAATTCATGTTAGAGGAAAAAAAAAGCATAAATACAAAATGAAACCCATCACAGAAAATCTAGTCAAACTTGATAAACTCACCCTGTGAAATTCTTGTTCCCAGTACATCTTGCTTTCTTCAAGCTTCTTGATTTGTTTTTCTAAATCTTTAGTCTGAGGAAATTTTGTGTATACATGCAGATTACATATGAAAAACTTGAATGTTATTATTTACTGAAAGCTAGCCTACTCATTCAGGTGATAAGACTGATAAGCGCATCTAGGCAATCAAATTACAACACCATTAAGCTAAATTACAACACCATTAAGCTAATCAAATAGTCATTTTTAAGCTCATCCATTTGAAACTATCGAGTTACATCATCATTTTAAAGCACTCACAAAAATTAGTGACAAAAAAATAGCCTAAAAAAATTTAAATTAATTTTACCATCCTTCTTGAGCAAAATGTAAAAAGCAAAACTTCAACAATAATTTTTTGCCTGGTTAAATAAAAAAAATGAAAAAAGGCTATCTCTTTGAAAGAAAAATCATATTGACTTCTGCCGCAGCAAGTAAACAGCAGGGTATTACCTTCTTGCTCTGTTGCTTAACTTCCCCTTGGCTTGTATTTGCGTTACTCCTCACTTCATCTAATTCCTCCTGAAGAGTGAAGACTTGATTTTTCAAAGTTTCGTTGTGGAGCTGTTAGATAAATCAGAGAGTGTAAAGTGGAGAGTTATTTTTGGCCCAAGAGTAAAGAAACAGCTAATTTTTAAAAATTCTTACAGCTGCTTATTAGACTAAACATTTTATTTTCTATGATTAAGCTCTTCCGAGATTTTTAAAACATTCCCAGTTGTTTTCAGTGGCAGATAAGCCATGCTTATAGACTAGGTATGTTCACTCCAGGTTATTTATCTTCAATTTCAATTAATTTATCTTTAAGTATTTGACAAACAAATCCTGACCTTCACTGTTTGTAGCTCAGCCTGGAGTTTTGCTGCTTCCTTTGTATACTTCATCATTTCCTCTTTCAAATGCTTGCTCTGAAAAAAAAAGGAATTGAAATTTAATTTCAAAGACAATAACAAAATCAGTGTATTTATCCATCCATATGAAACAAAATGATGGATCATAATTTTGGACATTTAAACGTTCAATAGATATCTATTTTGATATTATTATTAATAGACATAGTCATCACTTTTCAACGTGCAAGTTGTAATTTCAATTCATTTTCTTTTCCAACTGATATTATAAAAAGATTTGATTTGTGGAAACATTATTTCTTTGGAATAGTGACAGCCATTAGGTGTGAGTTGGGTTATTCAATTATTTGCTTTGTCATCTACAATAAATTGGATTATAAGCATTAAGCACACACAAGTACACCTAAGGTTTGTAAAACATTGGGATAAATTTAACACACAGAATCTTACTTCTGATTTGTTATCTTGAATCATATCCTCAATGTTTTCTCTTTCTTTGGTGGCTAGTAAAAGTTTGGACTCTAGTTCCTGGATCATTCCTAAAAAAATAAATAAAGAGCGGAGAGAAAAAGAATGTGTTAATGTAGATATACTTCATAGCAAACAGAGAGAAAAGTACAAAGGAATTAAAAAAAAAATTAAATGCTTGATGATATGACTAAAAGTGAAGACTATAGTCATATAGTATTTATTTGCATAAAGCCTCCAGATACAACCATTAAATTTGAGTATTACAGTCAAGTTTATTGTATTGGGAAAATTTTTTTTATTGTATAGGGAAAAAATGCCATTAGCACTTACCAACTGAGGCTTTCAACTGCTTCCTTTCCTTCCTGCCACCCTATAATAAACAACAAAAATATGTGTAAGACATTCTAGAGACTTACCATAAGAAATTAATAAAAACTTTATCAATAAAGTAAATCAATATGTTATGGTCTTTTTACTGTTTACCAAAAGCTTCTCATTTTGCATAAAATAATGTGCAATATCTATAGTGCTGTTCTGTGTCAGGAAATGCAAGAACTATTTTCATCTGTAGAGTCTAACTAATTTTATCCTTAGAGGAATCTAACAAGGCTCCAAATAAATATTGTATAACAAGCAAAAGTATTGAACGCACAGAGGAATTTTCATTTTTTTTTTCTGTCAGCATTATAAAATAGTTCCTCTTTTTCCATACTGCTTTACTGAGTATAAAAGTACTGATATCAAAATAAGGACATTTTTGAGAATCATAAAATTCTAAACCTAAAGAAATACTCAAGACAGAGAAAAACACAACATTCCCAAAGGGTTACAGCGGTAACCACTTCTAAAAGATATAACTCTTTGGGAGTCTTAAAGTTTATTTTATCCACAAGTTTATATTAAACAGTGACTGTAAAATAAAAAAAGAATAATTGGTACCTCTAAAGTGGCTTATATAGCCATGGTATTTCTTAAGCACAATCCACTGTAATTGTATTGTCTTGTGTGCATTAAAATATCCTTTCGACTCACCTGGCAACAGCAAGAAGTGATGGTTATCATGATAAGAGTTGCTAGCATGGCAGAGCTGGTCATGACTGTCATCATTGGTGACAGACCCAGTGGCTCCTGCTCTAGAAATGACTGGATGGAAGGAGGTAGCTAAGGAGAGAGATTACACAGCAAATAAGTTACATGTAAGATGAGCATGTTTTGGTTAGTAGTTTAAAGTAAGGACTACGACTAATGAAAGATATGGCCTTATTCAATAGACAAAGTTTGTGTTTAATTCCTGACATTGTGGAAGTTAAGTAAGGTCAACACATGCTTTGCTTTTGTTAAAAGCAAGTATAGTTGTTGAAGCTAAAAATGATTGTTCTTTCATATGCTGCATTCAATGTAGACAAACAATTCAGACAATTTTTCTGCCTAAGATCTAAGATATACAATTGTTCCAATGGTACCATTCATCTCTACTAATATTATTAAAATTACTGAACTACTGTAAAAAAAAACCCAGCAACACTGCCTAGATTTTTCAAATATAGCATGGTTTCCAGCCATATCAATGAGTTATGTAGATAAAAACTGCCAATCTTCTTCTATGACGTTCTCAGTACACCTCAAATTCCATTAACTCTTGCTCCTATACCTTGCATTCAGCAAAAAGATACTATGTTTACTACAACAAAAAACAATCATCAGAAAATTCAATTTACCTTTTCAATCACAGTCTTGGTATGTTCTTCCAAAGAGAGGAGAACAGTCTTAGCCAAGCCTGGATATTTTCTGTCCAGCTCTTCCATTTCCTTATTGTAAAGGTCCTCGTCATTGATATGCCGTGTTTGAGGTACAGGGTCTGATTCGTCTTCTTCTGTAGCGACAGATTCAGAGCCCTCTGGATCATCTCTTGCTACGGATGGTTGGAAAGTTTCACCCGCGTTTACAGGGTTCTCTGTGCTGGGGGAGCCCTGAAAAAGGGAAACAAGTCAATTATTCAATTGATTCGCCTTTGTATGTTGCTAGTGCATATAAGAATATTTTACACGCAGTGAAAATCCTATACCCTATAAATCAACAAAATGATGTATATCATATGTAATTAAACCAGTTTATAAAAGTTAAAAGCATTTAATTCCATTCAAAGCAAATGATTTTTTTTCTCTGTGTGTGTGTGTGTGTGCTAAATTAAAAATGACTGTGTTGTTCAAAGGCTTTTCACTCATGACAAAAGATTTGCCTTGATTTATAGGAAAATGGTTTACAGTTTTATTGAAAATGGGGACAGAAAAAAATACACATGTATACCTTGTTTTGTTAAGTCAGATTGTAGTGACATGACCAGGTAATATATAGACTATAAGGCTTAAAAAAAAACAAGAACAAAAAAACTTACCAACCCTCTTTTTTCAAATACAGGGGAAGAATGGAGACATGAATGGAAAAAGTTATCATGCTTTCCTGCATTTAAATCTTTTGGCATGCATTATTTTGCTGTATTCTGTTCATATTTTGTGTTTCCAATAATTTTAGTCAAACTTGATAATTTCTTTTGAAAGAGTAAACACTTGTTACCATTCATAAAACACATGTCTTTTCTTCTAAAAGAAAAAAAAAAAAAAGTGGATTGGGTCTAGCCTGAATCAAAGGCCCTTTAACTCTTGATCAGCAGATTTTTTACTTCAAACATAGCGTTCCAACGATTTTGACTTTTATTCAGTAATTTTAAAATGTCACACAATACTTCTCTTACCGTCACTTGAGCTTCCTTGTTTTCATCTTGTATGGCGGCCTGCAATTCATCACTGTGACCAGTTGGAGGTTCAGTAGGGGCAACTAAGTTATCCCCAACAGTGGGGGACTCTGCATGAACAGACCCTCCACCATCTCTCTTCTCCATAGTGTCTGTTTCAGTAACAACTGGTTGTCTTGCCGCCTCTTCTGACTTTTGTTGAGGCTTTGGTATCTGCTGTGAGCTGTCAACTGACAGCACTTTGCGACTATTGAAATCGATACTCTCATAAGCTCCCTGGGAAGGGTTTAAGTCTTTCCCCACTTCAAGGTCAATATTATCTGGTATTGATCTGTCAGCTGGCCCCACACTGTCTAGGTTGGCTGTGTTGTTGCTGTTGTAAGAGCTGGGTAGAGCCGCCTCCACTACCGAGCTGTGCAGGACAATGTTAGAAGCTGGTGGTGCATCTGCCTCAGAAGACACAGTCACTGTCTCAGCAGAATCTGTTGCTGTTGGCATAATTGGGGGTGATTGGGAAACTGGCTCCAATGCCTGTGATACGCTTTCAGCTTGACTTTGAGGACTATCAAGATGAGGGGTGGCTGGCAAACCTTCAGGAGTTTTTGCTTCAGCTGACGCTTCTTGTATATCAACCTCACTTATTGATGTTTGAAGGAGTATACTTTCGGTTGGTTTGTCAGCCTCGAGGTTTGCTGAGCTAACAGAGAGTTCAACCTGGGGTGGCATGGTCACTGGCTCTGTCTGTGACGCCTCAGACAGACCTACAGGTACATTCGTTTGTGAATTGGCAGCAACTGTGGATGGAGTATGAATCTCACTAGGAGCAATCATAGTCAATATATTTCCCAAAGAATCAAATACAAGAGTTGTGCCTGCCTCTACAACTGTTTCACCTCCTTCTGGTATACTTGAAGTAACTTTAGTTTCCTTTGGCACATGTTCAGTTTGACTTGGGTTTAAGGTCTCTTTCTGTTCTACTGACACTGTATGAATATTCTCCGAGCCTTGTGTGGGAGTTGCCATCAGATCTTGTGTTGCAGATTCCTCAGTGCCAGCGCCATTACCATGGAGGAGATCAGAAAGCGTCCCATCTGTAGGAATTTTCTGGTCTACTACAGCATCCTTGTTCTCCACCTCTTCACCTACACCAGTGTGCTTTTCACTGCCACCTTGATCTGACAATTTATTCTCAGCCTTTACCTGATCTTCCATGTTGCCCTGGTTTTCCAAGGTGTTTAAGGGTGTGTTTATCTGCCCTTCAGTCTCTCTGTGCTGAACGCCAGGTGATGGAGGTGTAACAGTAGATGGCATCTCTGACGCTGCCTGCGGCTTTTCACTTGGAGGAGCCATCTCTGGGGCAGACCCATCTTGGGACTTTGGTTGCTCAACACTTTCAGCATGCAAGGTCTCTGAACCATCTTTTGCATTCACTGTTAGAGCTTCTTTATTCATAGATGGATCATATTTAGTATTTGTAGATCCAGAGTCTTTTTCCTGACTAGGCTTGACTTCAGGTACTGTGTCTGGTTTCACAACGGAGTCCTTTCCCTGACTAAGATTGATATTAGCTGGTGTGTTCGGTTTCATATCCAATTCTTTTCCTCCATTAAGCCTCAAGTCTGATGCTGAGTCAGGCTTTACATCAGATTCTTTCCCCTCACTGGGCATTGAGTTTGACACTGTGTCAGGTTTCACTTCAGACTCAGGCACAGTCTCTTTAACTGTCTTGTCAACTCCCCTCTTAGGCCCATCTCCTGTCTCTGTACCCATTTTCATATGCTGAACATTTGGATTAACTTTTTCTTGAGGCATCTCTTTCTCTTTTAAATCTACTTTCAAAGATTCAGTTTTCAATGGGGTTGCAGTTCCAGAGTTTGTATCCTTTTGTGGAGGTTTTGGGTCTTTGAGGCCTACAGGTTTTGCTTGTTCTTTGGGAACATTCCCAGTACCCCCCAACTGTTTCTTTGCCACAGGTGGGTGCTCACTTCCCAATTTTCCTTTCACAACTGACTCAGAACCAGACACCTTTACTGACTTTTCATTCTCTGATGAAGCTTTTGAGGAATCTTTATTTAACATTTCCTTTTCAGCTGACCCAGGTGTTGGCTTCTTTGCTGGCTCTTTTTCCTTATTGATCATAGGTGTGGGATCCTCTTCTAACTTTTCATTTTCAGATGGCATGGGTGTGGGCTCCCTAACTACTTCTTTATCAGCTGAGGCATCTTTTTCTAGTTTCTCTTTTGCTGCGGATTCAGAACCAGTCTTTGGCACATTTGACTCTGGAGGCTTTTCATTCACCGCTCGGCTATCCTGAACAGATTCTGGTGATTCCTGATGGGCTTTCTCTTCCTTTTCAGGCGTAGGTGGTTCCTCTTCCTTATCCATTTGGGGCATTTCAGAATTAGGATCCATCATCGGAATTTCCTCATCAGAGGAGGCTCCTTCCTCCCCCACTTCACTATCATCCTCTTTCTTTTCGTCAAGTTGAATGTGTTCACTTGCAGGATCAGGCTCTGACGGTGAAGCAGCAGGAGGCTCTTTTTCTTGTGCCTCATCCTGGCCCTCAACATCTTTTTGATCAGCCGTCTCTTCAGGGTCAACTATGCCTTCAGCATGCGATGGATCTTTTTGAGAGTTCTGTTGCTCATCCCCTTGTGAGGTCTCACCCGACTGTGGCTGGGATGGCAATCCACCAATGGGTTGTTCAGCCTCCTCTACTGCACGTTGTTGCTGGTCTTCAGAAGAGATTTTATCAACAGAATCTTCAGGAGCTGGAGTGCCTGTTGTTGAATCAGGTTCTTCTATAAAAAAATTTAAAAAAATTTTTTTTTTTATCAATACGGAGAAAGAAAATTGTAACTGTAGTAAATGAGTAACACTAGGATTTTGTTGTTATTGTTTCTACATGTGTATGTTTTCATAAATCTGAGAAATAAATAGAAATTAGCATTATTGGTATGAAGAGCCAGTATGCTATGCTGAAACAAATGTTTTAGCTTTATAGATAGAAAAATGTGTAGACTGTTAGTTTTAGCATTTTAAGAAGCATACTTTAAGAGTATCTTGTGAAAGATATGGCTAGATTAAAAACCTTTTTCATCTTTGGTACTGCTGTCTTCTTTCTGTTCACCTGACAACTTGGACTTGATAAATTTGTTGAGCTCTGAAAATATAAACAATAAATATAAATATAAAGAAAAAGAGAAAACGTATGGCAAGAGGTTGAAACATGAAAATAAAATCTATACATTCTTTTGCTAGAATAAATGATTTAAGAGAAACATAAAAACACCATGAGCGGTTATCTAGGCTTTAATCTTGATTGCTATAAAATATCAAACATGTTATAATATGCATATTTATCTTAATATTTCAAGAAGTCAATCAACCATCATACCATCAATTGACTTTGCTTTTATATTTTATTGTATCCGTCTGTAAAATCTCAATTTGTGAATTTATATTAAAAAAAAAATATTTAAAAAAATTCCCTAAGATTAAAGTAGCAAACATTATTAAAAAAGCAGAATAGAGAAATGGAATAACTTGGGAATGGGAAAACATTTGCAAGGGTGAGTTGGATAGAAATTTTTTATATGCAGGAATGAGTGTAAAAGTAAAAATGAAATGTTGATGAATCCACTGCTGAAAGTTCTTTACATCTCTAAAACATATTGAAGATAATATAGAAAAATCAATAGCCCTTTCTCTTACAAAGAACAAGTTTCTACCAAAGATGACACAGGTTTGACTTAACAGATACATTATAAAGAGTTTCTGAAGATGTGTTTATTTTTGGTTTGTATACCTCCTTTATAATTCACGATAGCCAGTTAAAACTTTGAATTAATCAAGATACATACATACTTTTTTTCTCAAATCTTTTATTTCTAACACCAAACGGAAATTGGACCAATTCAAATTACTGTTTCATCTAAATAGTTTTCATTTTGACCAAGAAGCATTTTACTTCAAAAAATTATCAAGAAGTATGCTAACAACTTTTATTATGTTTCTTTTGTACTCTGCAAACATGAGAGAAGATAGGAAATTAAGGATATCTAGAATTGAAATTAAAATCTAGGTCTCCTTACAAATGCTAAACAATTTATCTAGATTGAGACATTCATGATAGTATGTATAACAGTAATCCTAGCATAACCGGATTGCAGACTGTCCCTGATTCACATAGACCATTTTTTTATTTCTCATGGGTATCAATCTCCAAGAACAAACAAATTATGCTACATTATGAGTGGTGCCTTATTATTGAAAACGAGGTGGAACAGTTTATTAAATTTTTATGAAAGGGAGGAGGATAATTTTTTAAATTTACAAATATACATTTACAATGTACATGCATGTGAAATTGATTTTATCATAAGATGGTCCAACAACTCTTTACTAAATTTTACTGGAAAAGACGGGGGAAACTTCATAACAAAGTTTAATATAAAATTTTAAATAATGCTACCATAATTATATATTGTATATATATATATCAAATGGTTTATGTCCTTAATGTTCTCAATTCAGCTCATTGGTTAAAATCAATAATATTAATAAGATAAATAATTATGTGCTGCTACCTAAAGCAATGCTTATCTTTCTATTTATTTATTTTTTATGGTTGAAAAAAATTAAAGCAAACTCATATATTCGAAATTGATCACTGTTATCAAATCATCAATTGCACTTATGAATTTATCTGAAAAGAGGTCATGGAAAATATTTTAAACTTTGGAGCATTAAGGAAAGGATAACATTCAACGGCAAAAAGGGCAGTAAGTAAGTAAGTAAGTAACATTCAAGCACCGCAAACAGCACAGGAGGGCAAGAAAAAAAAAGAGACAAATAATTTCTGAATTATGAAATAAGTGTAATATCATTAGTGATTGAAAAGTATGAGATACAACTTGAGCATACATGCATTTTTAAGTTATAAAGAACAAAAATAGGTGAAAAAATGACTGTTTCTTGCTATGCTCTTTGCACTCTGAGCCAAAAAAGGTAAGCAATTTAAAGTGTATTGAACATCATACAAAAATAAATTGAATAATTTCCTCATGCTAAGTTAGAGGCATGCATGTGAGTGCAAACACTTCAAGCTGAAATACAAAATTGAACACTGAAAACAAAAGAAAATTCACTACACATTATTATTTTTATAAAATATTTTGTGTGGTTTTAAATGCCTATATTGCCTAAGAGGTAAAGTTTCCCCCAAGGCAAAACAAAGGAAAATGAAAGTATTCCCAATTTACATTACAAAAGAAAAAGATATGGTTATACTGCTCTTATCCCTCTCTTCATCAGACCTAAATTAAACCACATTTTGCTTCCCTAAAGTACGAGTTTTGTAAACAAGCAATGCCCCACTTTACTTAAACAATGTTGTTGACATGATGCAAAGCATTTTTCACACAGATAAAAGGAAGATTAAATAAAAAATGCTGGGACAAAATAAGGTTTTCTCTTTTTTTTTCACCAGGTAGTAAAATTAGTACCAACCTTGTTTCACAGCACCAAACATGCCAGAGAAACTAAACCCTAGCAGGGAAGAGTGTTGTAAATTTGGAAAAGATAATATGAGTCAGCCTTGTAAATTGACAGTTTCAAACTGACTAGTACAGAACAGCGTTATTCATTTTGATATCTCATAGGAAGAGATAATAAAGTGGAGTGTTTCAATGGAATAATTTTTTCAGATCTCAGAGGTTGAATTAAATTCAAGTTTTCAAATCCACAAAAATTACTAATAAAAAAAAAATGTGATTTGAAGAAATGAATTCTGCTGCAAGAGAGGATAATAAAAATGTAATCAATATGACCACAAAAAAAGATAAATAATTCATTGTGTTTTGTTTGCCAACGCCTATCATTACTCCACAGATGAAGAATTACTACTGATTTCACTTTAAACGTACCAGAAATAGTCCTATTCTAATGTTTGTAATTATGAGCCTAATACTTATAGGGTCAACCAGTAGAAACAATATAGTTTGTTGATTCCTTACATTGAGCATCAGGAACTGGCCATATTGTGGATGGATCCCAAGACTAGCGTTTGACAATTCATTATGCTACTACATTTTGACAGAGCGGGGATACAGGGAATTCTGCCTTAGCCTTTCACACTGTACTGACATCGACCCAATCACTAGTGGGTGAAATCCAAGGAATATTTTTGGCTGATTGTTGTATCAAACTAGGGACGCCCTGAATAACAACCCAGAACTTAGAGTGTCAGGAGTTAAGGGCCGAAACACTTGCTATAAGGGGGGTTTCGTCTCTGAAGACTCTCTGTTATCTAGCTCCCCCATGAGTTTCTACACACTTAAGCCAGATCATCCCCTCCCCACAAAAGAGGTTAGTGAAACAGAATTAAGAGACAATATATGGGTAAGAATTCTTTTATATGTAGTTATATGCATTGCCAACCAGGGTATAAGGGATTAATGTTAATTTTTTTTTTATTCATAATGTAAGTTGCCTTTTTTTGTGTTGCATCATGCAAACTATAGGGTGGCTATAAAAAGCCAAGATGCACAGTTCTAATCAAGAGGCTATGTATTTATTGTTTTTATATATTTACTAACAGAGGAAGATTATGTATTGATTGCATGCTGTGATCAATCAGTAATATGTCATAGCAACTGCAGTGAATGTATAAGAAAGTGGCCAAAGATAACTAAAATTGGAATGCTTATTTTCTTTTCAATCAAAGGATAATACAAATTGAAACACAGAATATGAACCACAGTTTCAAACAACAACACCAACCGCATTAACAACAGCAGCAGCAATAAAATAATAATAATAATAATAATAATAATAATAATAAAACAATAATGTATTTGATTTAAAAAAACCTAAAGCATGAAAAACAAAAAAGACTAGCGAAATTTTATTTTTCTCTGACCAAAATCTGTTTTGAATGTTATATCTTTGACCAGCCAGCAAGTGTTGATTACAGAAGTCATTTCAAACAAACAATCCGCTCAGCTATTAGATGTACACAAAATTATTCAGGTCTCACAGACAGGGAACAAAAACTTCTCTTTAGATAAACAAGGCAAAAATAGAGACCTGCAGTATTTAATTTATCTTGATCTGGATCAACGTAGGTATCAAGTTCTTCCCATGGTGTACCTGGCGAATTTTTATGTTCAACTACATTAGCTCTTATTCTCAAATGTTAAAATGTTTCACGGAGCAACAACAAAAAAAAAACAACTTTTTTCTCTTTTTTAGAAAACGTTAAAAAATACAATGTTAGTACGATTCCCGAACAAAATACATAACGATTAGATTTAAAAGTTAGAATATTAAAATGGGTAACAATGAAATGTGAACCAAAAAAAGACCTTTGGTATCTACTATATGTTCTGGTTCAGTGTACAAGTCAAGTTCATCCCACCATTCATCCTCATATGCTGGAAAAATGTTAATTTCGTCATAAAAATTAAAAGAAAAAAAAAAAATAAAATACTGAATATGTGAAGAAGAAACAAAAGGCTTTTAGTTTTACCTATTGGGTCTGGATTTCGCAAAAAAATTATTCCGAGTTTGTTTGAAGACATGAGAGATGTTCAACAAACAGAAATGTCACGGTGCCATTTTGGGGCAGATCTACAGTTTTTTCTCTGTTTATATTCTCTTTTAAAGACTAGAATTAGTCATCTGGATTAGCATTGCCTAATCTGCTTGCTTGATGAGCTAACTTGAATATAAGAGTTCACGTTTTTTAATAATATTCTGTTGTTTGTTTTTTAAGACTGAACAATCCTTAGACAGCTAGTCAAAGTGTGAATAAAACTTTCTCAAGACCAGTAATAAATACAGACATTATTCCTTTAATCCTTCATTTTATCAGATTTGCTTCTCTGCTCCCCTTTCTCTCTTTTAAATGGTATGAAATGACACCTGTTGTTCAAACATTTTATGCGGGAAGAAAACATAAACCTAAACTTCACTAGAGAAAATAAGGGTAAAAGTTATTCTGAATATTAAAGTTTTACCTGAGTCTTCTTCTTCTTCCTCGCCCTCATCCCCTTCTTCTTCCTCCTCATCTTCTCCTTCTTCTCTTTCCTTCATATCATTGTCAGCATCTTGCTGATCTCCAGTCTCAACTCCTTCACTTGTTTTTTCTCCCACTTGCACAGTCCCTTGGGCTGGCGGTTCTTCTTGCTGGATGAAGAAAGATTTAGATATGCTAAAAACTTAATTATCTTGTAATGTATTGCCACATTTGAACTCAAAGCTGGTGACTTGGAAGTATCATGAAAAGGCTCTGTCTTATATAAATGTTGGATATTTTCTTAGAACTATTTGAGTAGAAATTCAGGATAATTTTAAACATATTTTGGTAGCATTTACAATTATCAACAAAAATGTAATTTCATGTAATTATATTATCTTTCCATTAAATCCTCTCATTAACCTTTTCAAGTGATCATACAGAAAACTTTTAGTTCTTGTCATAACTAATTTATGAACTAATCCATCAACTTGGAAGTTTTATTTATCAATCATTTAAGAAAACCATTCCTTTAGAAAAGAAAAATAAATGCAGATATCTAAGAAAAATAAACACTGATGATCCCATTATATTAAAAAACATTAATTGAAAAATTATAATGTATAGTGGTATATATTCAATAGTAAACTTACGTTTTCTATATTCTCTGCATTTTCTTCTGCACAAAAAAAGGGGAAACCAATTAAAGCCAAATCTAATATATTTGATTATGTATTAATGATAGTTTAAGGCAAAACAGAGATAGAAGTACCAACAAAAATAACTTGTACAGATCAATGCTCATATACAAAAACTTTCAACACAACGTATATTATTTAAACATTTTTTTTCTTAAGTTCAAAACCCAATACAAAAATGTGCATACCATAAATGATAAACAAACTTTGGAGCTGTTCATATAGTACTTGACTATAAAAAATGACCCCCTGACATGGTGTCATACTGTATAGGATGAATCTCTCTCAATATTACACATGCCTTAAGGATTTATGGGCAATATAAAGTGAGACTGGTAAAGTCTTAAAGATGTTTTGAATCAAGATATTGAAATGAAATGTCACTACAAAACTACCAGTTGGTCTGAGAAAAAACTTTGCATGGACTATTTCTGAAAACACAAGGGTAACTCTTGAAAGAGAGTGTAATTTCAGAAAGAAAAACACTTTCATCATTAAAAACAAAAACAAATGTATCATTATTTTATTTTTAAGGATTAAAGTTAGTTAAATATCGAACTGCTTTAAAAGTATTATCTATTGATATATTTTTGAAAGAAAACATAACGTTTAAATCGTTTAAATCAGTGGGAAGCCATACATTTTTAAAAGATAGTAAACTTATAAAACCTTTGTCTGCAATTCATAACTTTCAAATGAGTATTGAGAAGGATCTGCAATTTGATTTCAAAAGTATGTAATTAGTTTGCCACATCACTTTCAATATAAACTTTAAGGTAATTTTGAACTAATTACCAATTGCAGAAGAGATATATATTGAGCTGCTGTTAAATAATAAATTTAAGTTGACCTCCACTGCTGGTTTTAACCGTTAAAGCTTTACCTTTCCTTTCCTCTTGGATATCGTTTGCTTCACCAGCCTCTTGTGGAGGCTGCTCATTATCTTTGCTGAATAAATCTCCCTGAAAAAAAATTTTTTTTGTTTAATTGTAAATGAGGACCATGTTATAATTAAAAATTAAAACTGACATTGTTCAGATATAACCTTATTTACAGTGGAATATTCACATGTTAACATGTCAAGACAAAGTAAATCAGTAAATACCAACAAGTTTAAAAAATTGTGCAATCACTTGTGCTTTAGTGTGACATTAACATGAAACAAATTAAATCAAATTTCTGTTAAAAATTGCTCAGTGAAGAAAAACTGTCGCAGAGAACAGGGAAAATGTTTTGTATACCAACACATTATAGTATAAGTATAATTATATAAACTATTTGACTCTCATGATGACAAATTTTCTGTTCCAATTCAGGACATATGATCTTTCAATCAATGTGTAGCCCTAATGTACTCAAAACTACCAATAGAAAAGTTCACCACCATACTGGCCTCCAAATTTATAAAATACTTAACATAAAAATACTAATGAGGTCTAAATAAAAAATATTATTTGGTGATCTTAAAGTCTTGGCAAATAATTATGTATTGGTCACAAATTGAAAGAAAAATCAATATATAAAATACTGACCTCTGTGTCCACCACATGTTGAGGTTGACTAACAAAAATTTGAAACTCTTTCACAAAGATTTTGTCAAAGTAACCCTTCTGGCCATTTACCTGCAAATTATACGAAGCAAATGAATTTTACACACAAAAAAATTTCAATATTTCCAAGGAAATTCCATAACTCTTAATTAACATTTTTAAAACATGTCCTGACCTGAGAGAGTAAGAATAAAAGTATTTTTTGTTCAATTCATTCAAAATATTTATTAATTGGTTGAAAAATGATTCACAAAATATAAGAAAAAAATACAGAAAAAATATTGTATACTCAAATATTAATAGTAAGTTTTACAAAGCAAACATCAATGGTTTAAGGAGTTTTAAATGAACAAAAATTGGAAGACCATTTTTTAATAACAATAAAAAAAAATATACTAAAAAATAATTTGATAAAACATTCAATAATCAAAGTGTCCTTCTCTAGTTTCTTGATCATTAAAGAGTAGAACCACTAAATTTTGTTTGAATTAAAATCAGTCTCAAACTCTTACCTCTCCTCCCCAGAGCCTCTGGTTTCTACCTGCTGCTTTGCTTGTGATTTTAATTATGTCATCTCGCTTGAAAGACAATAGTTGAGGGTGCTCACTTGGATAGTTTGCCAATGCTTTACCATTTGATATCACAGCTACAGAACAAAAATAAAAGCAGAAAATTGTGTAAGAGGAGAGCGTCAAACATTCCTATAACATAGTACTTAGTAGGAAAGCTGTCATCCATTAAAATAATAATTATAATAATACAGTCAAACCTGTCCATGACGACCACCGATGATTAAAGGCAATAATGGTTACTGTGGACAGGTGGCCTTCATGAGCAATAAATGTCACCAGTATCCCACAGCTGTGTAGAGAAGTACTAAGGTAACAGGTTACTAAAAATGTCAGTAGGACTGATTCATATCATTGGCAAAAGTGTCCAACTTTAGCGTGTGCCCATTTAAATAAACAAAAAACTAAGAGACTAAATGTCATTGCTAAACATAGTATTTAATGCAGATCAGGTTTATCTGAAGGAGATCTAGATCTCTAGTTCTGTTTGCATCCCCTGCGTTCAACCTTTATATGTGTTTTTTTTTAACTCTATATCCCTATCACAGTTCCACCCAAGCTAACATTGCTCTTCTGAAAGGTTAGTTCTCACTCTCTCTCTATCCCTCCCCCTCTCTCTCTCTCTCTTGCTCTCTCTCAATCTTCCAAGATCTATCTGCATGGATTAGTCTTCATAATATTTTGCTGATAATCTTTCATTAACTCAGGCATTACATCTCCTCTCTCTCTCTCTCTCTCTCTCTCTCTCTCTCTCTCTCTCTCTCTATTTGTCCCTGTCTTTTTCTTACCTGATCATTATCTCTTTCGATATTTTCCCGCCCTCTCTCTCTCTATCCATCTTGTTCTTAGCAATCTCTCTCTCTCTGTCCCGACCATTCCTCCAACGCCCTACCCTCTTTTATTTACTCTGGTGACTCAAAACTTTACCATGACGCAAGAGACACACTGTCAGAATCTATAGTAGCAGTGCTCATTTCACGTATCCTACCCACCCTTACCCCTTTATGTCCACCCTTATTTCTGCGAAATTTTTAAAGAGATCTATAGGGGGTTGCCATTGGCAGACTGACCCTGATAGTGATGGGCAGTAAAAAAATAGAGGGAAAATGTAAATAATAAAAATAATAGTAATAACAACAATATAAATATTTAAGATGGTGATCAATGTTATATTATGTTCAAACAAAAGTTACAAAGGCACTGTAGTGTATGGTAAGAATCTAATCCTTTTATTTGAAACAGTTATTTCCCAGCACTAGGTAATGAAAAGTAAATAAAAAAACTGAACCATGACAAATTTGATAGGTTGACAATCTGGAGTGTGAATCATCCAAACCCACTTTTAACACTGGACCATTAGTTCTAACAATCAACCTGATGTATTGGCCATCGCTGTCTCTTACTTACTTGTAACAGTAACTACTCTCTTAAACTTACTACTTCATATGCAAACAACTACAATGTTGCATCTCTAGGTTGCCTGGTTACAATTTTTAGAGAAGACCAGTTTTTCCTCTAAATCAAGTGGAAAGAGCAACTTATAAAAAGTTGTTTTTTTCATTCCCAACATTTGTAATTTGTATTGTGATTTAATATGAAAAAAGTTTTTGTAGCAATGATCAATATCACTAGGCCTAGTTGCACTCTCTATTGCACATGATAATTGCTATAGATGATTTTTTTGTTTTTCACAAAATGGCTGAGCTTTATAAAATATCTAAAGATTCTTGAAATAGATTGAAAAACAATTGCCATCAGCCGAGACATACTGAGCTAACCAAAAATTTAATTAGTTAATAAATACAAAAGTATCAATGTAGACTACTAAAAGCACCAACTACAGGGCAAGGCCTTTTAGTTTTAGCAATTTGTTTCAGTTTCAAAATAAACCTCCAATTGATGCAAATTCTGTTATTCCATGTCATAAACCTTACATTTTGTTCATAAATAGAAAAGCTAAACACTAGGCAAAATTATTATTATTGAAAATAAAAGCCAATGGTGTTATTACTGTTAAGGGGCAATGATACTTTATAATCGGAGGCAGAAAAGATTAAACTTCAATCCGATTCAGGTCTAGATTTGGACCTAGTCTGGATCTAGATCTATAGATTGGACTCTATAGATAAAAAAAAAATAGATTTGAGGTTTTATTTAAAGGTATTTAAAATATCTCTCTTTGAACAAATATCTAAATTTATAATATGAGACCCAAATCTATAACAGATTCTAAATCTACTTGTTTCTCGTTTCAAAAGATTCTTTCTAAGAATCTAACCGGTGCCTGTGTAGGTTACCCAAACAGACGGGTTTATTTGGGATCGCAAGGCATGCAAAAAAGCGTTTCTTACTTTCACAATTTCTGTCAGCACACAGTTTTTTATCTGATATAGCTGGTCCATTTAATGTAGACACTCCACTAAAAGCAAAAAATATACAAAAGCAAAACACCACAGCTTTCACTGATGTCACAAAACTACAGAGCGCTGCCATGTTTTCATTCTGCACAAAAATTTGTTTTACACGTCATAAGAGCAGATCTTGAGAAACGTAACCAGGTGACACTACCCTTCCTTCATTTCTGTAGTAAACATTGAGTTGTGCGCCCATTGCTATAAATGAACTTGCTCCTCTGGACTACTGGCTAACTGGCGAGACCGTGAACCGAAAATCATCTATCTTTATCAATTTGCAACATTGAAAGCGAATCAATCAATTTCTAAACAACTCTTCTTTGATGTACTTACTGCTCTTTGCACTGTACTGACTGCGAAATTAGCGAATTTTTCTCTTCAGTTCGATGAAACGCAACTTATAATAATACAATGTCTTATATATCTATTATTGTTATTACATAATGGAATTATCAAAAGTAAATTATCAATATTTTTCCAGGATTATTTATTGATTTATAAACAATTTAAATGTGAAAAGCTTTATCCATGCAGCAAATTTGAAGAGCGCGTAAAAAGTGCAGGCTTTGGGGGCGCACGGCAACATTCAGACAATTATAAAATTACAATTGCATGCACACTAGTTATAAAAAGATTATTAAATATGTTTTGTGAATAATCTCTTCTTTCTATTCAAGCAATTTGTGTATTTTACACCTTTAAAATTTTCAATGGACTTGACATGACAAATTATTATCAATTGTAAGGAAATAATTTAAGCTGAGGGATGCTACGATGGAACGAAGAAGCTGGTTGCGCAAGTACGGAAGTAAATAATCTAGGCAAAGCAGAGAAACTAGGCCTAGTAGAATGGAATCGTATCAAACTATTCATGAAGGAAACCTTACACTAGACTATCTATCAGCTGAGATGTTTATCATTCCTGAATGAATTGGTTTTGATTAAATCGTGACCAAATAAAGTCTGATACAATGATGAACTAACATGGTCTGAATTAAGGTGTCATCATATTGTTGATTTTGAAAACGAGAATCATTTGCGATCGACACTCACAATGTCGGCTGATGATATTTCTCGCAGAGACCCTCAAGATGATTTTGAACTCATTCAAAGAGTAGGAAGTGGCACTTATGGGGATGTTTACAAGGTATTATAGTTTAATTTTATATCCTTTTAATGTCATTGTTAAATACATTGCAGCCGGCAAATTTAACACTAATATATACTTATAAAAAGATCTAGATCTATAGGCCCTATATTATAAACCTGGATTACAAAATTATCGGAGGTCATTAAACTCATTGTCAACAACATCAGGTAGATCTAGGCTGAAAACCCTGTACTCATAGCAGAGAATGAAAAAAAAACTTTACCGAATACCATTGTAACAGAAAGCGAGGAGATGGGACTTAGCTTTTAAAAAACAAATTACGAAAAGAGCACCCGTAGAGACAGTGAGTCACAATGGTGGTGTCCAGGCAAAAAGTTATTCCTACAAGCAAATTAAAAGTAGGTACTTATTATGAGATTTAAAGCCAGATGGAATAATTATCACCTCGGAGAGATGATAAAAGGTCGATGCAAAACCTAAATACAGGCAAAAATAAGTAAAGCTCAACAAACATTTCAAGAACTGAAACATTATCTATAGGCTACTAAATAATTCTTAGTAAGCACTGGGGGAAAACGACAGTAGTCACAGATTTTACATTTTGAGAAAATAAAGTTTGAAAGTACATTTTTGTCACAGGATGGTGTTTTAAAAGAACTTGATATTAATGGTAGTTTTCTAAAGCCAAATTTAGTTACACAGTAACGATCTTTAGCGAAGGGAGAACTGATCATGTAATGCGTGGACAGAGAGATGTCGAGGGCATGGTCGCCAGCGCCAACAGGCACTGCACTACATTCAATATTGATAAATTGATTAAGATCCAAACCTCTAGAATCTAAAACTAGATCTATTATTATAAGGCTAGTAGATCTATCAGAACATGACGAGATGTTTTATGAGTGAACTTTACTTACTATCAAGATCTGTACAGCTTTCAAGAATCTAGAGAAAGTCTAGATCTATAGATAGCAAATGCGGGTGGTAAAGATGTTGATCTTGATCTAGAGGGTACATTTTATCTATTTAAACTAAAATAGTACTTCACCCCTCTACAGTGTTGGCGAAAAGGTATTGTTTTTTTTTTAATCTATAGTTTGGCTAAGTTAGATAGGTTGACACTCAGAAAGTGGATTAATAAAACTAGGCCTGACACAGCTTGGTGTTGAGTAAACATACCCTTAACCCTGCTAGCTTGACCGTAGTATTTTTACCACCGCCGCGCAGCCCTACGGGAGAGTCGGCCGTGGCATATTTACCACATGGGGCGCCCCCCCGGCGAGCCGCGGCCGTGGTATTTTTACCACGGCCATGTGCTGGCGTGTAGGCCTTGAATGAATAAAGGATTGTGACGCTCATTATAAAACTGCGTGTATGAGCCTTTGGTTAGTCATTCCTAAAATAGTAACCAATGAGCTTTCAGTGGTTTGGAACTTTTCCATCAAGACTAGACCAAGTTATAATGAAGGAAAGGGGATGGTGAGGTGGGCGTGGCTATCACAGTAATGTGTTGAGTGAGAGTGGGCTAGCTTGGTACTATGGACCTTGGATGTTCGTTGTTTGGTGCTTGACAAAGCCTGTGATGGGTTTGATAACTGTTACAAGACAGTTAGCAAGTGTGTAACTGAAAGTGAGAGGTGCTTCAAGCAGCATATTGAAGGAGTAATAGTACACAATGGGGACCAAGGAGAAGGGGCTAGGTAGGGTACTGTTACATCGTTTGCAGGCCTGTTGTTACGTTGACCATCCCTATTAGTCACAGAGTTTGGAATGTTTGATGTGTTGTCTTTGTGTTTGTATGAATGTGTGTGTGTGTACAATTATTCAACTTTTTAGTGTTCAACTCAAGGCCTGTCCATCGCTGGCATCTAAATCTACGTCTCCTAAGCTGCTTATGCCCTGAGTGCCAGCTAGTGACTCAAAGACAGGCCTGAGGTAGAGAGGGTACCGTTAGTCATTGACGTCGCTACTGTGTGCATCTATATAATATTATGTTAGTCTTCTCTTGCTGAGCCCTGCTAGCATAGCATACATCTTCAATTCATCTTCTAGTTCTAGTTTTTATTCTTTGACTTGAATATCTGAGATTGAGATTCCACCAGCTTGAACTAAAAGCAAGCCACTCTCCATTGTCTCGTTTAAAACCATCTCCGAAGCCCCTCTCCCTTTTCCCCTCAAACTTAAAGCATATTTTGACTTCTTCTCTAGTTTGACAGTGTAAACTGAAAAAAAAAAGAAAAAAAAAAGTTCAACGTGAAACAGCAACTCAGACACCCAGATCGATATTCGCATGCAATAACTCTCTTCCAATTTTATTTAGGTGAAATTAATTTTAAAAACCGTTATGAAAATGTGAATTTGTGTAGAGGGGTCATATTTATTCATACTCTAGAGATAAAACTCAACAAAAGGACATAGTTTTCATGTATAGAACTCGAGATAAAGATTTAATAGCATTAATTAACGCCAATATTGTAAATGAATGATAAATAATTCCTTTCATACTTCTCTAATGAAACAAAAACGTTTTATAACCAATATAAACAGCTTGCTTAGGGTTAAAGGATTAAAAAAATGTATAGTTTATTGGGTGTTTTCTCTGTAGTTTAGCCGCGAGAGGCGAATTTATAATACAAGGCAGACACACTGCCACTCAGCTCAGCCACGTGCACTGTTTACAAACAAACTAGCCTGGGCAACAGCACAGTAGCATGACCTACTTCCGGTCACACGGCCCAAGCCAGAAAGGTTAAGTTGTGAAACTTGCAAGTTCAGTACTTGAATCAAGTTATATTATTTCAATGTCAAATTTTTATGTCCTAAATTTTTGTTTTAAACCCAGATTCATGAGATTGTCACATAAATTTACATATATTATAAATAAGCTTTTAATTTTATCAATCTAAAAAATGATTGGTTAGCCTAGAAGAACACCTAAGATGTAGAGTGAGCACGTCTAATTTGGAAGTTTCAGAACTTGATCCCCAATCATATGCCCAGATACTGCCTCGTTCTCTAAAGGTGGCTTTGGCATTATTTAAAATGTGGTTGTCCGTTTACTGGGTATTATACCCATTCATTCAATCCTGGGGTCCTGTTGCCATTCCTTTAAATATGGAATTGCTTTGAACACTCTCTGACCAGGTTTATTGCTTTTTCTTAAAATTTTAGTCACCTATGAGTAGAGTGCAATATGTAATGTTATACAAAATGAAATTATTGTACTTTGAAATTCAATTAATGCTCATTGATTCAGCAAAAAAAAAAAAAGAAAAATTAAGCATGGACAAACATGAATTAGTGGAGAGACAATATCTTTGTAATTTGTTCTCGTATCATTCTGGTTTTGTTTTCCTCTTGAGATGCTCAACACAAATAATCAATTTCTTTTACTTTCATGATAATAAATAATTAATAATATTTTTTTTAATTTACAGGCAAGAGACCTTAACACTGGTGAGCTGGCGGGCATCAAAGTCATTAAACTTGAACCAGGTATGCTAAGAATTATGTATTTTTTTTACTTATTTATAATTACATTTTTTATTAATCCAACCTTTTTAACTTTGTATACACGCCTTTGTCCCCTTTATCTTGTATTTTTTTTTAAGATTTTAAAAGATTGGTTAATTTTAATGGCTTTAGACGTCAAATTTAAAAGCTAAAATGTATTTTAAGAAGAAATGCCCCAAAGTGTACTAAAACACAATTATTGTTTATTATTAAAATATGCAAATGATGTTTCCCGTTTTGAAGCACTTTTAAAAAAAAATTACATTACTAAAATCAGTGGTGTTTGATCAGTTAGCCTAGGAATTGCAGAGTTAGTGATGGTTCATTGTCTTGGGTCTGAATGTTGAAACTTTGATGATAGTGATATTCCTTTTTTTCTTTTCTTTTAAGGTGATGACTTTGCTGTCATTCAACAAGAAATTATCATGATGAAAGGTTGTAAGCATCCAAACATTGTGGCTTACTTTGGAAGCTATCTAAGGTATTGTTTATTTGCGGGTTTTTTTTTGTTTGTTCTTTTAAGTTTATAAAGATTTTATTGATGTTTTCAACACATTCTATTAAAGAATTTCTTCTACAACAAACTCTATGATAGACTTGTTTTTTTACTCTGTTCAGTTGGCCTGAAAATTATTTCTTGAAGCGGGAATGTGTTTTAGGCTTCAATATTATTATTCAAAATTTACATTTTTCTATAAAATGGGATTATAAAAAGAATTTTTTTTTTCATGAATTTAATCCCTTCTATTTGCTTTAATGAAATGTAACAGGACTAAGTCAAGTTGACATTTTTTTTTTTAATATTGTATGGTATAAATACATATATATCATAGTATCCATTTTCCAACAATCCTATATACGTGTGTCTCACTTTCTTTTTTCACCTTATCTCACAGGAGGGAAAAACTGTGGATTGCGATGGAATATTGTGGTGGTGGATCTATGCAAGATATATATCATGGTAAATACACATCCTATAAAGTTGAGTACCTATAGGGTCCCAAGTCAGCTTATAAAAAAGGTCTTGAATTCTTAATATTAATGTTTAAATATTTCTCTAATGGTTTTCGGTTTACAGGAAGAGTCCGATATATTAAAATTTAATTTTAAGGGAACTTTAATAATTAAATGAAGTATCTATGTGCTGTTAATTTGATATTTTAATTTTATTTTAGTGACGGGCCCTCTACCAGAGCCAACTATAGCATTTGTGTGTAGAGAGACCCTCAAAGGCCTTAATTACCTTCATCGGCGGGGGAAAATGCACAGGGACATCAAGGTAAAAGTGTGCAAACCATTATAAAAATTTGTTGAATGTTGACTTAGGAACCACCTGTGTTTGTCTTGAAAATAGTCTGTAACAATTTGTCACATCAGGATTTTTGGGTGTATTTTTTTAAAGCATTTTAAGGCCTGGATTTGGAGATGCTTGTGCTTTGTAGTCATCATTCAGAATTATTTGGATTTCACAAAAGCTGTGTTTATAGTCATATGTTTCAAGCTTACTCCTTTCAAGTTAATGTTAAACACGTAAAGTCTACATGCGAACTAGAGCATGTATTTGTTTTATTTTGTTTTTGTTCACACACAAAAAAAGTAAACAATGCATAGATAAAAGGAATTTTGTTTTTCATGCTTTTTAGTTTTAAACTTTCCAGGGTGCAAATATACTGGTCACAGATGAAGGTGATATAAAATTAGGTAAGTTTGTGAGAATATAATGTAAATAAAATAATAATAATTGATTAAAACTTGTATGTTCAATGTCACCAGCTTTAGTGAAGTTAAGTTATTATTCACAAACCTCAGAGACATATCCTTAAAAGTTTTGAAGATTTGCACCTTTTTTTTCACCTATTGCTATTGTGAATGTGAATGGTAGTATAAGGAACAAACTTACAAAGACTCACTACAGAGAATAGAAAACGTGTTCAGTGTTGGGATGACGGTATTTGTAAATGAATTTTTGCTGTATGTATTTATATCCTAAATGATCAATTGGTAATTGCATTTCATTTCCCCCCCTTTTTTTTTTCCTTGCAGCTGATTTTGGAGTTTCAGCGCAGATTACTGCCACAATGTGCAAACGGAAGTCTTTCATTGGAACCCCTTACTGGCAAGAATAATTTTTTTTTTAACTGTTACTTGTTTTTTTTTATTATTATTATTATTATTATTATTATTATTATTATTATTATTTTGAGTGTAGTAACTCTTCAACTATATACCCTTAAAAGAAAGGTAAAGCCAATTCCTGAAGAAAAAGTAATATATAAATTAGTTATATATACACACACTCATCAATTGTCTTAAAAATCACATCTTTTTTGTTCCACTTATCATTTTTATGAAATTTTAAAGACAAAATATTTTCAATTAACACTTTGGATATTTTAAATGGTTTCCTTCAGTCTCAAGTATTTTTTAGATCATTCTCTATTCTACTAAGAAAACTGATACCCTAGATACCTAGCCTTTCAATCATTTTTTGAAGATGATACCTTTTCTATAACTTGTTTAGGATGGCACCAGAAGTTGCTGCAGTGGAAAGAAAAGGAGGTTACAACCAACAGTGTGATATTTGGGCTGTTGGTATCACTGCAATTGAATTTGCAGAGCTCCAGCCCCCCATGTTTGATCTCCATCCTATGAGGTGAGAAAATATAATGTGAGGTTTTACATTTCTTGTGAGATGACTAACTAGAAAGTTTTTAAAGTTTTATCGTAACAGATGCTTTGCCAATATCTCTTTACTGCACACAGAAAATGTTCTCTATGCAAGCCTTGAGTGCTTTTTCAGATTGAAGATCATGTTGGAAAATATTGTGGTTTGGAATTACTGACTGTCAAATATTTGTGTATATATAGTGCTTGTAATATTTCATCAATAATTTATTTTATCCTTTACAGAGCCCTTCTTCTTATGTCAAAAAGTGGTTTCAAACCTCCACAGTTGAAAGACAAGAACAAGTGGTATGACAATTTTCTTTATGAACTACAGGTCTGTTTATATGTTTTAAAAAAAAGCCTGATATGATTTTTTTATAGTTTATAAACAAATAAATAAGAAAAAACAATCTTTGCTATAATCACATTTTAATTTAAAATACATCATATTTTTTGGTTATTGGTAGTGTATTCCATTTATGTAGTATAGAGTACAGACTTCAGCACATAAAAATTTCTTGTTTAATAATTTTAGCATGTCATTTTCACATAAAATATTTATTGTTTTATTGCACATTTCAGGTCACCTGTATTCCAAAATTTTATCAAAGTTGCCTTAACGAAAAACCCTAAAAAGAGGCCATCAGCTGACAGACTTATTGAGGTTGCCACAAATATATAGTTACAAGCAATAAGTAATTTTATCTAGCTTAATTTTGTTTCATTGCTCTAAAAATCATAATATATTAAGAGGTAACATTAAATGATTGTTTTCCAACTGTTCAGGATTCTTACAACCCTTTGTTTTAATTATAATCTCTCAAAACTATGTGTTTTCAAGGATATGAAGCAACTATGCAAGTCTTTTTATAGTTATTAAATTACTAGTATTACAATATCTTTCTCAAACTAGGAATATTTAACCTCCTTTGTTAAAAGTGTCTTATTAATTCCATATGTACATTTGAGGAATATTTAACTTCCTTTGTTAAAACTGTCTTATTATAATAATACCATACATACATTTGAGACCATTTTTTGTTATGTTTTCTTTTATTATTTTTTGTGTGTGCTATATCCTTTTCAAAATTAACATTCATTGTTCCTACAGCATACTTTTCTGCTGGGTGATTTGAGCAGAAGATTGACAAAAGAAATGCTGGAGAAGTCTAGGAATCCATCACACACATTTGAGCTAACTGAAGATGAAGATGGGGTAAACACTTATTTTGAAAATTGTATGAAACTTAACTTTTGATTTTCCTTATTAAAAGAAGTTTGTTTATTCATGCAATATATTTGTTGTTGTTGTTGTTTTTTTTCCCTTAAGATTGTCTTTAATGAAAATGATCAGGAATAGACATGTCTATTAATATTTTTAGAAGCCATATTTATTTATTTTAATCTATTTTTAAAACAGGAAAAGTTTTTATTTTGGATATAAAAAAAAAACCTTACTGTTTATATTGTTTGTTCAGAATGTAGAATATTTTTTTTAAGCTTTTTCAATTTGTTTTCAAACTATAAGTAATGGTTATGCTGTCGTATACTTCTTCACAAAATAAGTTAATTAGAAGAGAAAAAAAAATGGATTAGACAGATTCAAAGATATTGGAAATCTTTTAATTTCAATTCGTTTGGTAATGATTTATTGCAAGTCAACTGCTGTAGAACTCAGAATAGATTTGGGAAAAAATGTTTTTGTTTATAACCTAACCACCCTCTCTATTTTACAGGAACCTTGTTTAAAAGATGCTCCGAGGAGGATACCCTCAAACAAGACAGCACGCCAAATGGCAGATACCAACAGTATTGAGCTTCCAGGTGCAAAAATAGTAGCTTCATTTTCAGTGCATAGCGCAAACTTAGAATAGGGATTGTAATTACTTCTTACTTTGTCTTTACATATTTTGAATAAAATTAATGCATAATACCTCAAGCATTTCCATGTTGGTATCCAAATTTTTCTAAAGGTTTATTCCTACATATTCTGTTTTCAGCTAAATTAGGCTATTAAACATGACAATAAAGTTTATTTTAGCTGTTTTCAATTTAAAATAGAAATTGTGAGTTCTGTTAACGTCAGTGCCTTGATTTCATTTTTTTTTTCTCAGTGAATGTGGTGGATCAAGCAGATGTAAGTTGCTATTGGGATATAATGATAACTCTATATCCAGTCATCATAAGTGTAACTAAATTTGATCCTAAAACCTAGCTTTCAAGATTTCCAAGACACTTAAACTTATCACACTTAGTAAGTTTTAGTGCCTTGGAAATTAGATTCTGAAATTGAAGCGTAAACTGTAGATAATATAATTATATAAATGTGTTAATATTGTGCTAGACAATTTTTCATTTATAGATAAAAACAATTCCTACATAGATCTATTGTTGCCTAGATAAAATCTCATCTGATCATGCCTCGAAGAGAGCCTTATTGTCTCTATGACTGTAGAGGTTCCAATTTTGAGTGCAATGCCACTAGAACAGGAAATAAGCATGGCATCATCTTATAACAGAAACCTATTCCTTTCAAAGCAATGCAAGTTGAGAAAACAATAGCTTTATTTTATTCAGAGAGTCACGTCTCAGTTGTTTTTTTTCTGAGTACTGAATATAAATAAATAAAAAAGATTCATGGCTTTCTCAGTCGAATTTTACATTGTTTTGTTGGTTTGTTGTTTTTTTTTGTTTTGTTTTTAGTCAATTAAAAACAAATTTGGTACATTTCAATTTAAATCCGCTATGAAATAGACACATATAACAAACACATGTCAAGATGGCACATCTCTGAGATATGCCACCCTTCTGGCCCATTGATGATAATTAAATGGGTTTTTTTTTAGATATAGTGTGATTGTTTTTGTCAGAAAAGATTGTTTAGATTGCTTGACTTTTTTCTCATAGACAAACATGCATCAATATTGTTTGTTTGGTGTTGTTTTTTTATACTAATTCATTCCTTTCAGGATGACAAATACAACACAGCCAAACCCTTTTTAGATGAAGAATCTACACAAAAGTGAGTTACCCTTTTACATTTGTTATATCCCCTTACAAAGAGTAGTTTTCTTATTGCTTCCCTTGTCCTGTATTATGTGCAGCTTATGTAATTGAGTTTAGCCAAGCTAATCTTTGTGTGTTTTATTTTATTTCTAAATCATCTCTGTAATAATGAGAAGACTGCTCCATCATTGTTTTTGTTTTCCAAATTATAAACCTGGAATAGATATGTGCTTGCAAAATAAGTTATTCAAACATTTGATTTTTCTTCGTCTTTTGAAGATTTGATAAGCGTTTATGTGTATGTCGGGCTTTTAAAAAATATTTATCTCTTGATTTGTTTGTTGAAGTTAATGAACAGGCAATGTAGTACTTTTTGTGATGCATTTTATGTTTGTAAATATGTCTTGAATTCTTTTGAGAGCAGTGGGTGGTGACATTTATTATTTGACCAAATACATTTGGTATTCTATTTGTCTGTCTATCAAACCTAGTTCAAACATATCACCAACAATCATGTCCAGCTATACTGTATTAATATCAACAGATTTGCTGATACTTTTTTCTTTTGGTAGATATACCTTTACCTTCAATTATACTGCACTTGATCTCTTTGTGTCATAAACTGGTTTTCCTTTTTTTTTTTTTTTTAATTTAAACTAGGAAATGATGATACCCTTAACTTTGTTAAGCAGAATTGCAAGTCGGACAGTTTTTTGTTTTGTTGTTGTTTTTCCTGTTTAATTCTTACTTGTTTTTACAAAATTTTAATAGAATGTGAAATTGAAAAGGTATAATATTGAATATTTGGTTCCTTTACAATATTTTGTGTGTACAGTGCGCTAAATTTTAAGAAAATCAATCAAGTTACATAGATTTCTGCACAAATGCTGAGAGCCTTTATATTTCCCCAATGGAACAATGATTTTATTTCTCAACTGGTCCAGTATTTTGTATCTACCCTATGTTTTGTTTTCTTATCTTGTTCAAATTGTTTAGGTAAATATTCATATTCTATGAATGACTTATGGTTAACTGAGTTTCCAAAATTTATTTTTGCTGGGCTTCCCCCCACACCCATTTTTGTATGATTTGGATGGAACTTGGAAAGGGAAAACTTTTAATTAGTAACTGTTGGCTTCTTGTAAACTTTTCCGGACACACATTATCATTATTATTATTATTATTATTATTATTATTATTATTATTATTATTATTATTATTTATTGTCTTCATGGAGCACTAATTTGATTATGTTGATTTAGACTATATATTGAAAAACCCCATCATTCCACACAGTTTCACTAAACACCCCAACAGTTTTATTTTTTTTAATTGAAAAACTTCAAATGGAATTTTTTTTTCTTTAAAATTGTAATATTGCTAATTGGAGTTTAAATATTCACTTTGACTTAGACAAGTGATGGCCCATAGAGTCTATCATAGGGAGAAGGGTATAAAATATGGTTAAATCCTGAAAATAGTGTCCTGTGGAAATGCTTTCTACATGATCATTATCATTTTACCATATTGAAAAAAATACAGCCTTTTTGTGAGTTACATGTATAATCGCCATGGCGGCAGACATGTTTTTGCTGACTACAATAGAACCATTTGGTAAAATTGTATGTTAACGTTACAAAATATAACTTCCTTTAAAATAATAATAGTGGTCTCTCCTGCATATACACCATTTGGAAGATGAACATTTCTTGTTCAATATAAAAAAGGTTATGAGAAGATAAACAATCTAGCCTGTTTGTTGAGACATTAGATATGCGATCCAAACATGAGCTGGATGAGTCGACGTGATAATATTCAGATGAGTCGGTTGCTGGGATTGAATCTCAAATCATTTATTAAATATTTTGTTGTTGTTTTCAGTTGTTTTTTGTTTTCGTTTTTGTTTTGTTTTCAGTTGTTTTTTGTTTTCGTTTTTTTTTTTTTTTTCATATTCATTTATTCAGATGGAGAAATTTTGCCAAGGATTCTCATTGCCACAGAGAAGTCCTTGCTGGACTTGTTTTTCAGATCATGGCTTTTCAAATTGTGTTCATTTGTTGACCTTATTTAACTGGCCCCCTTTTTTCTTCTTTTTTAAGTCAGAAGTGGCACCTATGACAAATCATACAGGTCAAGACTATGTACTTTTACATATTGTTTTTGTTACTGGAAACTTTACAATCAAGTTTTGCTCACTTTTTTTTTCTTATTTTTTTCCCCTTCCTTCCCCTACTAATTTCCTCGCTCAGGAGTTTGCTTGAGTGTGTAGAGGAGGAACTGTCTCAGAGGTAATAAGGTGCAATCAAAAACTCAAAACAAAAAAACTGAAACAAAATAAAATTAAGAGCTTATAAAAAAAAATAGTAACACTACAGCCACTGTTAAAAAAAGATGTTTCAATTTCAAAAGTAAAATAAGTTATAATTGCATTTATATTTTTGCAAAGTTTGTCTTTTCTAATATCAAAAGCACAGTTTGTAGTCAATTGTGTCACCTGCATTTGAATGTGCAAAGAGAGCATATTGCATCATGATCACCCTTGTATCAAAGAAAAGGAGTTTAAGATGTGGTGGATTTTAGAGGGACACGAGTTGTCATACAAGGAGTGTCTTGTGATAATGACATTTTTATTAACTTGAGGTATGAATAGAAAAATCCCTGGGCTTAAAAGAATGTTTTGGATCCACAAAAAGTTTGAAATATGTGAAAAAAATTAGCAAATAGCTATAACCAAGTGAAAAGGCATAATATACAGATACAGAATGATAGTAATTAAAGTTTTGCTGCATATAACCGGTAACTTGGAATTTAAAAAAATGAGTGCTGTCTGCATTTTTTGCAAACATTGTAATAC
Organism: Elysia chlorotica; assembly: GCA_003991915.1. Taxonomy (NCBI): domain Eukaryota; kingdom Metazoa; phylum Mollusca; class Gastropoda; family Plakobranchidae; genus Elysia; species Elysia chlorotica. The sequence goes on from RQTK01000438.1 coordinate 92,645, forward strand.
CTATAGTTAAGTTCTACATTAAATGTAGTGGGGTTGGAACTTGACTAAAAAAGTATTGATGCGTCAATAGGCTTGAAAGTTTTCTGTTTATCAATTTCCCATTCAATGGAAAAAACAAAACAATTAACAGTATAATTATTGTCTGTAGTGTGCACTTGTGTGGTTGTGGATAACTAAAACATAAACTCATTTCATAGCACATAACAATACTTTTCCATTGTTGATTTATCAATTTGTCCATAGAGCTTAAAAAAAAGTTTTTTGACAGTTTTAACCATGTCATAATAATTATCAGGATTCAGAATAGTTTCCCCTATTCATTTGCCTAATGTTTTTCAAGTTTCATGACATTTTCATGGCAGTTTTTCTGTAAATGAAATCAACTGTAGGTATGTTTTTAGAGCAGACATCTTAAAATCATATATTATGGTGGTGTGATCGTTTGTTGTTTATAGCTGTTTAAACTCACTTTTTTCAGAGGCCATCGAAGTAGTTTATGTTTAGAGGACGGTGTGCCATCCATACATGAAGAGTAAGATAACAAGCAGCAAAAAGACATGCAAACATAGCTGCATGCAGGGAGCTGTTCCCTTGTATTCTGCTGTTGTTTGGTGTTTTAAGTGCATTGCCCCTCTTATTTTTAAAGTTATCTTTCTGCTTCACTTTCATTACTATTACGTGTGTTTGTTTTTGTATTTTGATAGAAAGCTATTTCTTAAATTAAAATGAGCAGCATTTTCTCCTTTTGTTAATTTAATGAACTTGTTCTTTTATATTGGTTGTATAAATTGTTGTTGAACAAAGGTTTGCTGGAATATTTTTGTATAATATTTATAAGCTTGCTATGCTTTGTTTACAATTTGTAGTGCTTTATGTCTGTGTAGAAAGTCCTATATGGCTGCTTATGTAGAAAAATCATCACTTAAAAAGTGAGTTGCATGGAAAATCCCATATACATAAGACTTCTATTATTTTCTTCAATTTGATATGTTGGAAAATGGTCTAATCTGTAGGGAACGATTTTGGTGGTAAAACAGGTTACTATATAACAAACAAAAAACCAACAAAATTGCGCTTCTCTAGCAATATAAATTCTTTTTTTTTTTTTTTTTTGGTACCTGCATTTGCTGTCATTCCAGTGTTTGCATAATCATGAAAATAAAAACTGAAAGAAGTCTGGAGGTTTTCATAAACTGCTCTTTTGAACATTCTCATTCAACAAAGAAATAGTTGATTAAAGGGTATATTTTTTTAGATATCTCTATCATTTTTACGAACATCACTTTTGTGTTTACTCAGTGATTGTTTCAGGTGATCTTGTGTTTCAGCTAGTTATTATCTCAGCATTTTTCACTGCCAGCTGTTCTTTTTTTATTTTTTTATTTTAAGTTGTCTTTTGAAAAAAGTTTTTTTTTTCTTTTAGTAACTTATAGTAATATGAATCTTTGTTTAAAGACCAATCACATTTCCATATAAATATTTTGACCAATTAGTTCATGTGTAGATTGTATCAATTATCCATGATAATTGGTAGATGGTAGATATGTTCAACCTGTGCTTTTTTTTTTTTTTACGTACCATTATACTCATCTAGTATTGAGTAAAACTGGAGAAAAAATGAAATCAAAAGAGAACCTTTGATAGCATTGAATAACTACTCACACTTCTTCTTTTCAGATGTGATATTGATCTCTATTCCCCTTTATGTTATCCTTTTAGGTTTTTGTGTGTACTGCTTCTATTATGATTATATTGTTCTGAGCTTTTCTTCTAGATGCATTAATTGACAGAAGGTTTCTGAAAATAATAAATTTGAAAAAAAAAACCTATATCTCTAAACTATTTTCAATTGCAAATTAAGGGGAAAAAAAGTATATTATATCATAAAAGTTAGCGTTTATTTTCCATTAAATTTTGCTGTTTAAAGTACTCGGTATGATATACAAAAAAGAAAGTTGTCAATAAACAAGTTAACTTTAAAAAAAAAAAGAAAAGGAAATGTATTTTGCTCCTTAATTTTTTTTTATATTTTATTTTAATTTGTCAGGAAATTATTTAAAATGGATGTAAAAATTTGCAAAGTGATATTTATATGTATTTTTGTAGCAATAAAAAAGTACCCTTAAAAAGTCATTCAATTATAAACATTGCACCTTAAAATGCATGAATGACATTATTCCTGCATAGAGACCATAAAAGGATATTACTCATCATGGCTCATAAAGCTCATAACTATCATCTACTAATTTTTACTGTGAAGATTTACTGGACAATCGTGATAAACAAATTAAGTCAACAAATGGCCCCAAAAATTTGTTGGAGAATTACTGCACTCAGGAGAGAAAGATTTTTATTAAACTCAATTTAAACCCCTCTTCAGTCAATTGTTACGGTTAACCAACCATTATATGGGATGCTGTTACAGATACATAACCTAAAAGTTTTTTGATTGTTTGTTGTTTTTGTTTTTTCACAATTACTGAATCCCACTCAACCCCCTATTACAACTGCCCCATTGACATTGCCACTACATAATTTACCTTTTGATGTGTTGACTTATGTTTTTCCGTTTATGTAATAAATGTAATTTAAATGGGCTTTCTCGTTTCATTGTTGTTGCAATGGATCTCAGTAGGATACAAATCTTTAAGCCACTCTGTTTTGACTGGTATTTATAAAAATTTTGTCTATTGCTTTAAAAACAAAAATAAGAAAAGAAAGGCTACATCTTTAAATTATATCTCTGTTGCATATCTTTTAATTAAAAAAAAAAATGTAGATATTTAAAACTTAACTCAGTTTTTGTTTTTTTAAGTGTAAGTGACTTAGAGAAATGCTGGATTGTAATTTTGATTGGTGAATATTGTCATGGTTTGGTGTTTTGTTTTTTTTAATTTGTATGATTTTTTTTTCAGGCCAACACTTCAAAAGAATGTGTCACCATTTGCACCTCCGAAAGTAAGATGAGTTTTGGCTGTTTGTTCAGTTCTTATTTTTTTCCTTTTTTGTATCAGTACTTATTGGTAGAGTTGATTTATAAAACTTGTAATGTAATTGCCTGTAGGAAAAAAAGGGGGAAGACATTGATGTCTACATTGGTTTAATTAATCAGTCCTATAATTACATGTTGAGCCTATGTACATCCCCAGCTTGACATCTCTATTTCTAGTTGGGTTAATGTCATGTTAATAGCCCTGAGGTCGCTATCATAAAAACTTAAGTTCTGTTTACATCGCCTCTCTACAATAACCTTGCTGTCTGAATTATGTCGACGTGAGCTGAGCCTTCTTCTATCACAAACCTGACCACTACAAGTACTACTTTTAACTTTCAATCACCACCACCATTTCTGGAAGGCTAGACCTTAATGGTTTTTTAGTCAACAATTTACTTTTTTTTTTCAAGAAATGCCAAATTTTAGCCACATTTTCCAGATTCATATAGTCTATTCAGATAGCATCCAAGTTGTTGATTTAAGCCATCTTCTGTTTCAAAATAATATATATATATTGAAGTAACACAAGCAGTAGAATCTTTTAAAGTTCAATATTTCAATTCCTGAGATCTAAAGGCACTGATTATTTAGCAGGCAGCTAAAGTTGTAAAATTTAGCCGTTGAAAATACATTACATGCTGATCTGTGTTTTCCATACTCGCGGATGATTTTAAAAGATTATTTTTCTGAATCTCATCCCTCATTTCACATGCTCATTCAATCGTTTTTCTTCATTTCGATTTTTACTCTAATTAAATATTCATTAAACTTTAGTTACATCCAAAAATTGCTTCAAATGTGTTCAACTTAATGCAATGTAAAACTGCCTAGCATACAAGAATTTTATTTGTTTGATTTTGTACCTTCACAGCCTCCCAGATCAAAAGAACCGTATTCCAGGGCACTCAGGGATAGATTAAACAGTCATCAATCAGACGAAGTCGACGGTGAAGAGGAGTTGGAGATCGACACAGGTCCTGACATGAACTCCCTTATTGACAGAATGTTGACACTGACTCCGCAAGCCTCACACCTGTCCTCCCTGCCTGGCCAGCCAGGAATGAATATAACACGTAAGCCTTTAATTTTCCTGCTTTTCAGCCTTTTCTGCATGTAGATTTAATGTAATGGTTGAGATGTAGATTTGATGTAATGGATGAAAGGCAAATGAAGCTGTAATGGGTCCAGGGGTATGGCTAAAATTTAGTCCTAAGTTATCGTACTATTTGAGTTTATGTCGGTAAAGTTTGACCAACTGAGGCAGAAATTCTGATCCGTCTTTGTAACAGCCTATAAAATTGTCAAATTTTAATGTCGGATGGTCAGTCTAGTTAATAATAACGGGCTGTAAGGATCCAGCCACGAGATTCTTAAAATAATAGCAAATTTTTTCTATTGAGTTTTTAGCATGCTATACTATTTGCTTTATCATATCATCTAGTGTCTTCAGTTGTACTCCCTCAAAAGCATTCTCCATTGTATTAATATAAGGCTCCATACATTTATGTATTGCTTTTTTTTTATACTGGGTTATTTGAGGATTGTTACTATTTAACCTTTTCCCATCAGACCGCACACATGCTGTGCGCATTGACACGCGATTATATTAATGCTCCTTTGTATTGATCTGTACTCCTTCAATTTTGAAAGATTAAATATCAAAGCTTTACCTTTGATACATTTTTGAAAATTCTCCAAAATAGTGAGCACACAAAGAATAAGCCTTAAATATTATCATGTGAAACGGTTAAATAACATGAAAGAGCTTCTGAATATAATATATTGTATCCTTCAACTTTTGTTTTGTTTTGTTGTTTTTTTGGCTGTGACATCTCAGCTGAACCAGAATTCAACTACAGCCTCGTCAATACAGTCCCATCAAGCAGTCCTCCTACTCTCCCTCCTAAAAAATCACCACCTTCACACACCAACGGGGATGTGAAACATTTTGATGATAATGGTCTTTCTTATGTGTCTCATGATGCATCAGAAGATGCTGGAAAGCCTCCGCCAGCGATTCCACCCAGGAGAAAAGTTAGGAGAGAGGATATGGTGAGGTTCAGTTTGATATAAGTTTTTAAGTAACTGCGGGAGATGACAAAGAAAGAAAAAAAAAATTTCATAGCCTATTAATGACTTCAGAAGTAATGTGTTTTTTTATTCATTGTTTAAATGGCTAAAGAAAAAAAATTGAAACTTTAAGAACTCTGTGTCGTTGATTGTAATACTATTTAATACTATTTATTTTGTAAAGAATATATTTGGTGGTAAAATCAAGGCTTAGCCATTCAGTTGTATAGTAAGACGTTCCTAGAATATCAGCAAACATCCTTATATTTTTGTGATGTATATGTTGAGATATATATGCACTTTTCTACTTCATCTAGGCTAAAACTTTAATAAGATTTTATGACCAATATTTGCAAGGTGAAATTTAAAATGTAAAAAAAGAAATGATATTGACATGTACATATTTAACATTTTTTTTCTGCTTTAGAGTCAAGCTAGTCAACAACGTCCAGTCAGCAATGGTCTTCCACCAACTCCTCAGGTCCATGTAAGTCATTAATTTTATTCTGTCATAATCACATTTTTTTTTTTAATTGGAACGTATGCGGTTGATTCCATATTTGTTAGAATCCTTTGGACAACTGCTGCGTTATATATGCAAGAATTGTATCATATTTGGAAACTTGTTGAAATGAACTCTAGTTTGTGCTCAATGTTAAACTGTAATAGACTAGAGTTTTCAGTTGCGACTCTTTTTGGATAAATTCTATCATTGGGTAAGGAGATTTTTTTTTAACAAATGCGTTAAGAGACTGATGATACCCATACTTTAACGATCTTATAGATCCAGATATAGGCTGTTTAGACAAAATAATCTGAAAACAAATGGGTGAATGGCAGCACTTATCTTTTAATATGACAGATAAAGCTGTTCATAAAAAATGACTTTCTTATGCTCTTTCTTCATTCAGATGGGTGCCTGCTTTTCAAAAGTATTTAATGGATGTCCTCTGCATATCAACTGCACAGCAAGCTGGGTACATCCTGATACAAGAGGTATACAATGTGTTTTATAGAAGAGTTTTATTGACTGCCTGTGAGAATACTTACATTTCTAATTTTTTAAGTATTTTTCTTTATAAATTTGTTTATCCAGTGTGATATTTTAGTCAAAGGTGTGGTTTTAAAATTAATTTATTAAATTTTATAAGGCATGGTGGCTTTAGAATATCCAAAAATAAATTAAAACTTTTACATATTCAGAATAGGCTTACAGTTCAATGGGCAACATCTAAACTTTATTTGTGATGATCCCGAGTCATATTCCATGAGGCCAACATACAATTGATCTTGAGCAAAAAAATGTCCTTATAGTGCAAAGAAGGAGTGAATCGGGAGGTTTCAAATAAATAGTGTAATTTTTTGTTTTGTTTTGCTATTTCAGATCAATTCATATTTATTGGAGCAAATGAGGGTCTTTATACTTTAAATTTAAATGAAATTCATGAAGCATCATTAGAACTGGTAAGTATATATATTTCCTTTTTTGAAATGCAAGTATTATAATTGTGTTATTTTTTCTTTAAAAGAGAAAAGAAAAGAAACGTTTCTTATTTTCTTTTAATTCTATGATTTAGACATTAAACTTCTTGGTGCCTGCCAATATTTGTTTTTAGCAAAAAGATTCATGGAATTTAAAAGAAAAATAAACAATAGAAATGAACATTTTTGTCTTGTCTCTGGATTTTACATTTTATCTTCCGTTCTTGGTATGAGTCTTATAACATAAGGTATAAAGTGATTGTAATTGACTACGTCCAGAGAGTGAAAATATTTTTTCAATTGTTATTTTCTTTTCTTTTAGGTTCATGCTCGACGATGTATTTGGCTTTATGCAATCAAGGATATTTTGATGTCTTTGTCAGGTAGGCTTCTTTTGTATATATACCTTTCTCATAATGTATTTGTATCTATTTTTATTGAAAAGAACAGACTGAACTGAACAAGACCAGAGAGAATCCAGACAATTACGTAATCATCCCTAAGATTTTTATATCCCTTGTTTCAAATATGTGTACTATGATTCTTTTTTGTGCATTACCTAGAAGAAAATGACTTTCATAGGCACAAATATTCTGTAAAGCTGAAAGGTCTATTGATTACTTGTATACCATGACACTATGCCAGACAGAAATTTTTATCCACATGTTCAGACTTGTTTTGGACACTTTGTCAAAAATATATCATTATTTAGAAAAGAAAAGTAAAAGAAAAATATTAAAATGGCTGTGAGATTGTCAAATTTGAGCCAAATTCAGAAGAATAAGTCTAGCATTCAATTATATTTAGTAAAATTTTCCTTCAGTTGTGCCTGTTCATCACAGGGAAAGTTAGTTATTGTTTGATTACAATTGGTGAACAAAACTACTTAATCACTGCCCATATATTGTGGTAATAGATATTGGACAATGAGATTTAAATTAAACCAAATTTCTCTTTGAACCAGTTTAAGGTGACATGTTCAGTGCACAGAATTTTTTAATTGTTTTTTTTTCCCGTCATATTTAGTTCTTTTTACATGATGCCAGAAATATCTCAATAACATGTTTTAATCACATTCACTTTTGTTTTGCAGGTAAAACACCCACACTCTATCGTCATGACCTTATGATGTTGCACACAAGACAGACTAGTCGTTTCTCTTTGCCGATGAATAAAATTCCAGAAAAGCTTGTTCCTAGGTAAGCAAAACAGCCACTAATTGTCATGAATCTTTACCACAGCTGTTGAATTTATTTTCTATTTCACCTGCGTTTTTTTTTATTATACTATTTTTTCTTGTTGTTTTTTTATACTTTTGTAGGAATTCATCTATGTCTTTGTATGTCTGTGAGTTTAATGAATTGAACAATAATTATTATGCTTACAAAATGTACAGACTTTTTGTTTCTAATTTCCTGTTGCATTTATCATCATCTGCAGACGCCTTCAGCCTACCGTCAAGGTGCCAGACACCAGAGGCTGCCAGCGGTGTTGTGTGGGTAGAAATCCCTACAATGGCTACAGATACCTTTGTGGGGCTCTGACCAATGGTGTCATTCTTATGCAGTGGTATGAACCACTTAACAAATTCATGCTACTCAAGGTAGGTGGAAACCTTTCTAATGCATAATTTTGTTTTGCACTGTTCTGATTGTCTTAATATCAAAAGATTTCAATACAGCAAAGAATGTGACTTCTAAATTTAATCCCAGACTAATAACAAAGTCTACGCAGTTGAATTATCATAATTTCTCATTTATTTTTTAAGTTCTTCAATGAACATCTCTTTAGATCAATTACCTATCCTAGCAATTTCTCCTTTATTATTACAGTTCCTTATTGAATATCTCTTGAGATCAATTACCTATATTGATTGGATTCAAAATTATCTCTTTTTGTGTGCATTATATCTATAATCTATTCATCTATGTGTTGTTTTAACCCTCAGACTTTTGAAACAGAACAAATGCCAACAGATTTGCAAGTGTTTGAGATGTTCATCAGTCCTGAGCTTGAGTATCCTATGGTGTGCTATGGTGTAAGAAAAGGGTGAGCATTTGAGCATTTGATTTGTTTATGTGTGTTTATTTATATGTCTCTTTTTTTTCCCCTAAGAATTCCTAAAAATTGTAAGCTTAGGTGGTGAATTGAAATCCAGCAGGAGGCAGGGAGCAGAGTTACACTTTGGCTGTATTGTGGATTCTTTATTGCAAGAGTTTATGCACAATCCCATTTTTCTTATTCCATTTGAGTTTTGATGTAGGGTGAAATTTTTCTAATCAGCGGATGAACATCATATTTTTAATAATAAATTTTTGAGCTTTATATGGTATACAAATTCCATGATGATGGTTTTTGTTTTTGGAAATATCTTATCTTTAGGCATGACCGGAATCATGTGAAGTTTGATGTGATCAACCTCAACACAATGACAAGTTGGTTTACAGATACAGACGCTGTTTCAGGTAAAAATTAAAAAACGTAAAGACTTGTGTTGTTTTTCACCCCATCAGTACTGTTTTTGTCTCTATTTCATTCTCTTTCACTTTTCTGAAAACTTCAATAATTTCGGATAAAGCCTGATTGCGCATAATAAATTTTTTATTAATTATGAAACTAAGCTTTATAAAAATCAAAATGCTTTATAAATTCTTCCTTAGCTCAAGCTTAGTTATGAAACGTTTTAATTGAAATACCCTGTACACTTCAAAATGACTATGAATATGTGTACTGAAATGTATTATATAATCCTCACTTTCCTTTTCCCTTTCCTTCATTAGCCAAGGAGCTGTTGCCAGTGGTGAATGTTACTCAACTTGAGAAAGATACAGTATTGATATGTTATGACAGTAAGTTGGCATTAATACATCAGATGTTTTAAATAGTATAATTATATGTAAACCCCATTCGATAAATATTTTGAATTGTTTGAAACTTACCCAGAAATATGGTAATAAATATCCTTACATTATTTTTTTGTTTTTGTATCACAATTGCATTTACAATTTTTCCCTTTCTTGCTCTTTACATTCAAAATAATAGGTGCATAGTTTTGAACTTGACTTTGATTGGTCAGCTAGTTATGTCTAGCCTATGCATATGTTTTGTTGGTTGTTGTTTTTTTGTGTGTTTTTGTTTTGTTTGTTTTTTAATATAATTTAACATAATTAATCTTGCAGTCTAATAAATTTATGTTTCTTTTTTTTTCCTCAGAATTTGTAAAAGTTGTAAGCTTAGGTGGAAAATTGAAATCCAGTAGGAGGCAGCAAGCAGAGTTACACTTCGACTGTATTGTGGATTCTTTAGGTGTGTATGGGGAAGTCTAGAATAGTTATATAACGATATAGTTATGATATGGTGAATATACTCAGAGCAATATGTAGTATAGATTTTTTTGCAACAAAAGCTAAACGAATTCAACAATGGAGAACTCTCTGAGCAAAAGTTGGCTTTAGGCTCACTCAAAATAAATAAGCACTCTTATTATAAATGAGAAGATTACTGTTGTTGCTGGTATAACCAACCTAAATTTCCCTCGTGGATAATTTAAAGTTGATCTTATCTACCCCTCTTATTGTATGTGCCCATAGGACCAAATGATTTTCATCATGTTAAAAGAAAAAAGTCATGAAATGTTGTAGCACTAAAGCTTATTTTTACAAATCCAATAATACAGGTTGTGTGATTTCATGCAATAATCAAATTTCACTGTGAACCCTTGTTTTTAAAAATAATTTCATACCCCTGTCTTTTTTCAATAGTAACTCTGCAAGACAGTGTCCTAGCCTTCCATCAGCATGGCATGCAAGGCAGAAGCTTCAAGGCCAATGAGGTAATCTGACATGTTCTTGTCATTTTTTTTGCTATCTAATAGAACATATTTGGTCCAATATTCTCCATTTTCTATTTTACAATAAGCATGAGTCTCTTTTTTTCTCAGACTTATAAAAATACATTTTGTGTGTGTGTGTGTGTGAAAGTATGGATCTATTCAATAATTACGTTATGTAATGTTCGTATTTGATTTGTAATTTACAGTCACTTATTTTAAGATATTGTTACAAGAGAAAAAGCCACCAACACAAAAGATAAGATATATTTTAGTGATCTCTCGTGGGTAAATTGAAAACATCACACATAAACAAGGGCAATGGAAATAAGGTTACCCCCCCATAAACATTTTTAGAAGAGCAGGTACTGAATAATTAGATATGGTTTTCTTTTGAGAATCTACAATGCATTTTCATGAAGAATTATACTAAATCGTTAAAAGTAACAAAAATCGTGGCAGGCTTTTTTACACATTTTTTAAAAATAATAGCTATTGTATTCAGTAACTTTGTGTATAGAGTATGCATTTAGGTTAAGTTTTAATTTGTGAGTAAAATATTGTTTGTTTATTCACAATCATCAGGTCACCCAAGAAATATGTGATAAAACTAGAATATTCAGACTGTTGGGCTCAGATAGGTAAGTTATTAGTAAATGTTCATTTTCCGGCTGCCTCCCTCTTCCTTTTCCCAAACCTTTCTCTGTCTGTCTGTCTGTCTGTCTCTCTCTCTCTCTCTCTCTCTCTCTCTCTCTCTCTCTCTCTCTTTCCGTTTCTTTTCCCCTCCCTTCCCCCTACTCATCTCCTAGGTTTCCCTGAAGGGTCCTGTGCACTGTTCCCATATTGCCCTTTCCTTATACACTGGGACCCGCTTAATTATTGGGGAAATTTTTGGAGAAATCTTTTCCGGATTATCCAGGTTTTCCATTATTTCCCGGTTTTCACTTTTCTAAAACATACTACTTTATTAAGAGATCTATATATATAATATTATGAGAGAGAGAGAGAGAGAGTAAGATCGGCAGAGAAAATAGATCAAATCTTTGAAAATCTGTATATGAATGCTTTGAAGAAAAAAGAAGGTTTTTTTTTTCTAGTCTTTCCTGCTTGCCCCAAATCTCACAAGTAGACCAGTTCCTCAAATTCTGTTGTTGGGTGAAACTTCAACATACTGGTGTGCTTATGGTTCAATGCATTGTTGTCTACTTTATGTTAGTTCTCTTACCTGCTGCTGACTGCCTTATGATCCATCCAGTCTTAGAAAATTGATGGTGAAAATCAATTTTGCTTTTCTCCATCAACTTCTCTACCCTACGGACTGTTAATCTTAGTTGATAGTGCCTGTACAGCCCAACTATTTTGTTGTTGTTGTTTTGTTGTTGTTTTTTTTGCATCTCTAACAATATGGGCTCAGAAAGAGGTGTGCTGTTTGACCTGACAGTCTTGCTCTTATAGAATGCAATAACTGGCATTTTTCTTAGGCATTGAGTGGTTTTATCAACGCGTTGAAGTGCGGGTGATTTCAAAAAAAATCTATGTGATGCATCTAAGTGCAGATTGCATCATGTGGTCTACTAATATATCATGAGTCTCACCATTATTTGAATCTCTTGTTAAAACTTTTGTTGGGGAAAGCCTAGCTCAATCCTACTTTTATGTCTCCTGGATTTTTTCAGTAGATCCTATAGGGTAACAGAACCACAGAACGGGGATTGAACCAGCTAACTTCCGATTAGAAGTGGTCAGTTCTACCTTAGGACCATCCGCCACCCCTCCCTAAGTTTTCATTAATTGCAAACTTGATGGGGTGTTTTAGGTTGGGGGAGGGTCATGATTCAATGACGCTGATATAAATTGGGGGGTTTTCATACCCTTTTGTGGTAAACATCGGTAAATTAATTTTATGTAGTTGGTCCTGTGACATTTACAATGAGATGCAATCAATTATTACAATGCTTTGATTACTTGCAAACTATAGAAGATGTTCAAACTGTTACCAGAATTCTGGTTTCAATTCTTAAATTTTACACCAATCACTTCTTGTAAAACTACATGTACACTATGAAGAAAGTGTGCCTGATGCCTCATATGCCCTCATGTAAAAGAATTTAAGACTCTTTTATCCATACTTTTTTCTTGTGAGGGTCTACTCTAGATGTCTTTCAACTCAAATTGTAGAGTATAAATAATACACACAATGATATTGACAATTCTATTTGCTTAAAGCATTTCCTGATGAGTATTATTATCATTATTATCATTGACAGACTCAGTGAATGTCTACTTTGACTCTCAAAATCGCCCTAGGGCTAAGCTATTCGTCAATATTAACTTTAAGACTGTCAAAGGCTTTTTTGGTAAATCAAAGAACCTGACATTTACTTTCATGCTTGTAACACAGTGGAATGGAATGGATCCCATCATGTTATTATTATGGATTGAGAATTTCAGGTTTCTGTCAATGCCTATATCAAAGATATATCATTTTCTGGACATAATTATTTTATGCATTGAAATGATGATTACAATTTTTCTAATAACAAAAAAAAGTTTACAAACTTTTGAAAACCTAATAAAGCAAAAAAAAAAATTGGTATAAAGAGATCATGCTTTTTACTTTCTTATTATGTTATAGAATGAAAACATATTCAAAGGTACACAGCATATACAAAAATCAAACAATTACCATGGAAAACTGTTATTCCATGGCTAAATTTAATCACGTCTTTTTGTGGAGGGAAATGTAAAAAAAAATTAAGGAATTAAAGTTGTACCTCTTTTTCCATAGACGTCTCAAAAAAGAGCTTCGATTTCGTTATTAATCAAGGATTCATAATTGAAAGAGGTTTCTTTTGGTGCATGTATTAATCATATCACATTCATTTGGCATTGAAAAAAAAATATTAGAAAAAAACAAAACACGCCAAACTTCAGATGTAATAATTGAAATCAGTGATAAAGTGTAAGAACTATCATGTGTTTACCAATACAAGAAGAAATTCACTAATACATTTTTTTTTAGTTCTTGAAACTGTTTTTCATTTTTGTTTTTGTTTTGTTTTAAGTTTATTTTGTTTCAGCACTCTACTGGGACTTTTAATCATAAAATATGCAACATTTTATTTAAAGCCTTCTTTAGACTTACAGAATTGTAAATAGATCCCAAAAATAGACACTTTTCTATCGAAAATTTTGTTTACGATATTCTTTAGGTTGGTCTTGAACTAAAAACAATATTGTATCGGAAATAAAAATAGGATGGAAAGCCTGTCAATGGAATGTTTTCCAATAATGTGCCCGTGTTAGAACTCCTGTCAAAGGCAAATTATGACCCTTATCTGATTGCCAGTTTTATTGTTTTCTTTAGTAAAGTCCTTTCCAGTTTTAAATTCACAGTATAATTATGTCAAATTAAGATTTATAGGATCTTACCGTATGTGCGGTACCAGCTATTTTAATTCTTCTCTCTTTTTTTTTTTTTTTTAAATTTTGTGTGTGTGTTTGAGGGGGGTAGTTTTTGTGCTCTGGCAATGCGTCAACTGATAAAAAACGGAATATAAATGAGACTGTTTTTTCAGCGTAAATAAATGTTAAAACTATGAGTTTTAACATTTGCTCTCCCCTTGATAAAACTCCGCTATATAATAACGCTCGCGGAGAGAGGCTCTTCTTACTGTGTTAAAACCGTTCGCCTTTGGGGAAAAATCTGTTTGTTTTATTTTTTTTTTGTATTCATACAGATTAACCGTTTTTGGCTACAATGAATTTTAATGGTTTGCGTTGGGCAAATATGAATATGGCACCCGATCAAACAAGGTGGTCAAAAAGGACACGTATCTTTGGGCACCTTTGTGATCTAGGGTCTAAAGTACAAGGTCACAGTAGCTTACAAACCCGCCGTAAACATCCTTATTCTTATATCTGAGACGTGTCGTAAGCTTACCACAAGCGTTGTACTTACGACCCCGCAGTCTCACAAAATGCTTTTGCTTGGATGGTTACATTCTAAAAATAGAACATATAAAAAGTAATCATATATCATTAATGAAAAAGCAATAGAATATGTTATTACTTTACTTCCTGGTGTCTTGTTTGTGGTCGCTGTTTTTAGCTTTTTTTTTTTCTTTGCCCCTTTGTTCTTTGTGAAATTTTGATTCTGAATACCGATGTGGGCCAGTTGAACTTACCGGTGCGTGAAGTCAGCATGTTGTTTTGTTTTTGTTTTGTTGTTTTTTTTCCCTGGCAATTGTGATCACTTCACTTATGAAGGATGTCTATCGTTTTGTTTTGTTTTTTTTTTGTTCGTTTTGGTTGTTGTTTTTTTTTTCTCATGAAGTAATGATGAAGCGGTTCTTTACAATTATATTAAAGTCAATGAAATCAAACAATCGACGGTTTCCACATAGCAAGCTCATACCTGATCTTTATGCAATCACATTTTTTTATCTTTCAAACAAACGTTGTTTTAGTTTTCTGTTATTGTATCTTGTTGTTACTAGAGTCTTGTGGGTTTTTTGTTGTTGTTGTTGTTGTTGTTGTTGTTGTTGTTTTTAATTTACTTTTTGATAGAACGAGATAATATTTCCGCGCTTGAAAGACGAAAGCAGGTGTTATTGTTTTATATGCATAGGCATGATTCCAAGAGCTGTTTGTGCTACGAAAATACGAGACGGATGTTAGAACAAGGAAGTAGTCGACGGTTCTTTCAGTATTATTTCAAGGCAACTGAAGCGAGCCGATAGTTTTATCTGTATGAATAAAAAAAAAAGTAATATGATGAGCTGAAATTTTTATTTTCATTAATAATAATAATAATAAAATCATAGCAAACAAACAAATTAAAACCCAATTAAAATAATGGCATGAACATTATCAGCGGCAGGTGAAATCAGATATGCCTGCGCCTAAGTATGCTTGGGCTAAGGATCTTTTACAATAATGGTGCTTATAATAACATAATTTTTTGTGTGCGTGGAAAAGTTGGTCAAATGCGACACTCCAATGCCGTTTCCAAGAATTGTGCAATGATGCGTTATGATGCAGCAATAAAAAATTGCGTAGCAACGGGAATAACACGCAGGTTGCGCCATAGTTGTAAGCGCACCGACCTAAACAGCAGCAGCTTCAGCTGCGATGCGTCGCATTGTTGCCAATCATGACACAAACAACCACAATCTCTCTCTCTCTCTCTCTCTCTCTCTCTCTCTCTCTCTCTCTCTCTCTCTCTCTCTCTCTCTCTCTCTCACATACACACACAGACTATTCTTTCTGGAACGATGCACTTGGATTAATCATCCAGCCCTATTTGTTCTCCGTTATTTTATTGTATATTTTGTAATATACAAGAAAGGCAACACAACGAGCATCCAATTTATTGGCGCCCTTGTTGATGGTGACGCATGCAAGGCATCAGCAGGGGTCGATCAGACTCGGAGAAATATGATCATCTCTGTGTTTTGACAACTGCTCAAACCTATCGAGCGAATCGCTGGAGGGCTCTGCCGCAATTAATTACCAACCGCATTCACGGTGATCTGGAGGCTTAAGTGTTCTAATGCCTGCACTTTAAGTGCCTGAATTCGGAATCGTTATGATTTCTTAAATTGAGAAGTGTGTGTGTGTGTGTGAGAGAGCATGGTGGAATGAAGTTTGATAGGGAGGAGGTGGCATATGCAGGGACTAGAACATAAGATTATCCCCCCTCCCTCTATCTCTCTTTTCTCTCTCTCTCTCTTTCTCTCTCTCTCTCTCTCTCTCTCTCTCTCTCTCTCTCTCTTTCTCCCTCTCTCTCTCTATCTCGATTTTTATACTCAATTAAGTATGCCTCCCTGGTACCTTCAATTTGAACCCCTTTACATATATTCCGTCTGTGGGGCTCAGTCATTATGCCAAAAGCATTTCGTTATGCACAACTTAACCGTTTCATTTAAGATCAAAGGCAAATGATTATTTTAACCATCCCGCGCGGTTTATCATCTGACAAGGGGCTATAGTTGATTATTGCGTCTCGTTTGATCATTATACGCCAGAGACAAGCAATTTCCACTTTCTGAATTATGCTTCATTCCCCCCACTTAATTCTATGCCCACACGATGCATGATAAATATTATTCCAACCAATTCAGTAGTGCTCATCGCCATCGTTGTTTTCGTTCTCATAATTAAGCCTTTTATTTCTGAATTTTCTTATCACATATCTAGACCTCAGTTCTGTCTATCTATCTTAAATACATACATGCACTTGACCATCTACCTCATGCTTAATTGTGTTTTTGCATGTCCATCAATATCTCCTTATGGACACAAGAAGGAAATGAATCCATGATACGTGCTTATCGCCGATCTACCAATTTGCCACTATTCTTTTCTTAGTTTTTATGTTTATTCTTATTATATTTATATTATAAGGGATACTCTAATAGTTTGGCAAGAAATTAATATATATTAAATTTTCAGAACCTGTTCTGTTTTTTCTTCTTCAATTTATTAAAGTTTTGAACTAAATTATAATGAAGTTTATGTATATATAAACACTGTGATATAACACACCTTTGGTCAACTTTTAACATTCAAATGACTCGAGTTTTTCTTTTCATTCTCTCTCAATTTCATAAGTGTCCGTTTCCGTACCCGTCGTTGCGAAAGAGATCCAAAACATTGAAACAAACTACATCTTTTTGTTTCCTGTGCACATGCTTTGTTTGATTGTTGTTAAAATCGCATCGCTCGAGAATTATAAAGCCGTGTCTCGCTTGATAGGAAGTTGAATAACATTCGATTTCACTGCGGCATGGATTTTTTTTTTTTTTGGGTCACCAGCTCCGGTTTTGTTTATCTGACCGTATCTCAGTATTTAGTGCCTGCAATAAAAGATTTATCATTATTTGCCGTGGCAGATCTAGCCCTGATACTGTGTCGTAACATTTGTATTCGCTAAGATCGTGGCATTGTTCTGTTAGAGCGTGCTGCGTAGTTACAAGGATTTAAGCATAATTATTGACATTTCAATGCTTTACATGCTGTGTGACGCAAGAGTAGACTGGTTGTCCAGTGTTATACCCCCACAAATCCACCCACACACAGACCCTCTGTCTGTCTGTCTGTTTCTCTCTCTCTCTCTCTCTCTCTCTCTCTGTCTCTCTCTCTTTCTGTCTCTCTCTCTCTCTCTCTCTCTCTCTCTCTCTCTCTCTCTCTCTCTCTCTCTCTCTCTCTCTTTCTCTTTCTCTCTCTCTCTCTCTCTCTCATCTCTCTCTTTCTCCCACTCTCTCTCCATCTCTCTCTCTCTCTCTCTCTCTCTCTCTCTCTCATTTCTCTCTATCCATCTATCAACACTTCTCTTTAGCTCTCTTTATCAACGATGCCCGTCTCTGTCTGTCTCTCTTACTCACACTCTCTCATTATCTATATCTTTGTTTCTGTGTGTGTGTGTGTGTGTGTGTGTCTCACGTTCACTGAAGTACTAGTTGGTAGTTCTAGGTATGAAAACAAGACAAGTGGAATGACACCTAGGTTGTGGACTGTGAATAAAATCCATTAAAATAGACTTCGATTATGGCTTATAATACATGCAATGGTAAAAGCATCTCTCTGTTTCTACCTGTCTGCCACTTTTTTTTTTCTTCTGATTATGTTTCTATTAAAGTGGCTTAGCACAAAAACGAAACAAACAAACAAAATGAACTCACACACACACTTACACACACACACACACACACTTTCTAGAGTTCGGAAAAGCGCCCCATGGTTTGATCAAGAGGGGTGAAACAACAACAAAACAAAGAAGAATATACAATAAAACACTCGAAATATGGAAAAAGAATTAACCAACAGCATGCATCCAGGCTCCAGATTACCTGAGGCGGAATTTCATGTGCGGCGCGCACCCTTCCGTATCGTCGAATTTCCGTCTTACAATGAGACTTTGGGCCATTGATTTGTCCATGTCTCGGCTTTCTCGGCATGTCCAGTTTTTTTGGGGGGTTTTTTGCCTTACTATTCTTCTCTTTACATGTATTACTGGCTTACAATTGAGTGTGCCTGTAGGGTGAACATGGGGGAAAGCATGGGGTGTGAAAGCATTCATGGATGAATACTCTTAAAGGTTCTTAGATATTAACATGGCGTTGAACAGGCCGATTTCTTTTCATCGCTATCTTTTTTTTAGTAGAGAAACTTTGTTGTTTTTGTTTTGTTTTGTTCTGTTCTTGGTTTGTGGGTTGTTGTTCGTTTTTGTTTTCAAGACTCTTTCAAACAATCACTTAAGAAATCACTTGCTGTTTTTCTGTTGTTGTTTTTTTCTTTCTTTTTTCCTCGTAGCTTGTCAAGATTGTTCAAAACATTATTGAGCATAAAAGCGGAAAGGGGGAAGGGGAGGGGGTGAAAATAATAAATAAAAATAGATTTTACAAAAGCATGCGCGCATGTTGTGAGAAGAAATACGCGAGGGGAAAGGGTTGGTGGGGGGTGATGGGTGGGGTGGGTGGGTTGTGGGAATTAAAGGCTTTCTGTTCATCAGACTTTCCAAGCTCTTTTATGATGAAAGACATTTTGAGTTCGCATGAACTACACCTAGATATGAGTTCCGCCTGTGTGGATTTTTTTTTTATTTACTGACTAATGCATTGTCCATTCTTTCGTTGTATCTTGTTACCCTGTTGATTTTTCAATAGATCGCGTTTGAAGCGGGGCCGTTCGCTTTTAATTTTTATTTATGCAAAGGTGCAAAGATCTTTTCGTTCTTTTTCCTTCATGGAATGTGTGTAAATATTAAGCTCTTTTGTACTTTAATTCGAAATATTATATAAAAGAAAAAAAAAAGCCTTTTCTTCTCTTTAATTTCGCCCAAGGCCTTTGCTGCTCTCTCTTTGTCAGTATGGCTGAGCAGCCGTATAGTTGCCTGTTTGCTTTTTACTCCCTCAAGAGCCAGTTGTTTGATCCTGGTCAAATAGGTTCAGCTGTTTACAACAAGGGCTTAAAAGCAATGATTGCTAACGCCGATTGCTAACATTTCTAGATCGTGGAAATACATGCAGTTCCTGACTTAAACTGCCACATAATTTTTTTTTTGCTATGTTTGTCTCTGTTATATCGTTCACTAAATAGGCGCTAGTTTTCATACTGTAATGATAGTGGCGATGATGATGATGATGATGATGATGATGATGATGATGATGATGATGATGATGATGATGATGATGATGATGATGATGAAGATGATTATAACCACCATTGCAGTTAGCTATTAATTAAACGAAGGACATTACGTGCATCGTTTTATCTTGTAGGGGTTCGAGCTGCCCTCGAACTAATTTTAAACTTTGTATGAAATATTACAGCTTAGTTTATTGATTGGATTTTCCATGGTCCGTTCAAAATTGGACGGACAGTGTGAGATTTCAACCTGAGACAAAATAATTGTGTGTGCATAAGTCTTTCCTCTCTCTAGACAAACACTTCTGTCTTGATCATAATGTTTACTTCAATTCATTTGTTTTCAAACTTCTATGTTTTGTATTTTGGTTTCTCTTTTGTTTTGTTTTGTTTTTGTGTTTTTTTACATGCGCACAAAAAGAAAAAAAAATTTAACATTTATCTTCTTCAACTGTCTCTCACCGTGTTTTTCTATGTTTGTTTCTTCTTCTTCTTCTTCTTCTTCTTCTTCTTCTTCTTCTTCTTCTTCTTCTTCTTCTTCTTCTTCTTCTTCTTCTTCTTC
>RQTK01000438.1:115897-144099 GCA_003991915.1 Elysia chlorotica
CTCTCTCTCTCTCTCTCTCTCTCTCTCTCTCTCTCTCTCTCTCTCTCTCTCTCTCTCTCTCTCTCTCTATCATTTCCCGGTTCCGACTTTGGTCTTACAAAGCATTATTGTGTAGTGAGCTCTTGCCTTGCTCTCCTGAAAGAAATATTATAGAGCCTTCTCTTGATATCCATAATCCTTAAGTCCACGCTGTTGACTTTTCCACCCTGTAATCCCCGCTCCCTTTTCAAAGGTACTTTTTTCCCACTTCGCTCAAAGGAAATCAAATTAAATCGAACCCATTCCATGTATTTCCATCAATTGGTGAGGGGCCGAGGGACTAGTTGGGTAGAGGTGTTTTTTGTTGAGGGATTTTCCAAAACGTTTTATACAACCTTCATGTATGTTGGTGCTTCTCCTATCCCGTGCTCACACCACAATTAACCAGTGATTTTTCAATCATTCATTTTCACTTCTTTTTTTTTTCTAAATAAAGGACAATTCGTAAGTCCTCGCCTTGCCTTTCATGAATCGATGGACATGTACATTTTAGTTATCCTAATTAATCATTGTCATTATACAATTTAAACCAGTTATAAGTTGTTGGGGACAAGACAAAGCACCAATCTCTATGAATGAATGCACTTCGATTTTAGGGTGGGGGCTTCGGTTGTCCTGGAATGACACAGGAGGTTCGTGGTTCGAGCCACGCTCAGGCGATTTCGACCCCAACTGGTTGAGTCGGTGACACTATATAATGTGACCGGCGTATACAGGAGTCATGGCATCCCCACCCTGTATTTGTGTGGCAGCGCGTACAATTTTCATGGGC
This sequence comes from Elysia chlorotica, assembly GCA_003991915.1. Lineage (NCBI taxonomy): Eukaryota > Metazoa > Mollusca > Gastropoda > Plakobranchidae > Elysia > Elysia chlorotica. The sequence continues at coordinate 116,709 of RQTK01000438.1, forward strand.
GTGTCCACAATATAGCCTATATTGTGCTGACATTGGACGCTAAGCAACCAAACAAAACAAATAAACTTCAATAATTAGCCCATGCAGCGTCCTAAAACGTTTCCCTAACTATTGAGTTTGGGAGTATAGCATAAAGTCTCCGTCTTTATCTTTGAACACTATGGATCGATGGTTGAATTTTGATTATTGTCTTATTCGTGGTCACCATGTGCATTGTTTGTCTTTCCGATAACTTAAGTGAAATAAAGTCTTAGTTTTATTATTCTTCGACCGGTATGGATTGATACACAATTATCACATAATTTGCTTTTCATTCCGCTCATCAAAGTGTAAGGTGTCTTTTTCTTGATCTTCGATCTATGTGGATTGATGGGCACTAGAATTTTATTGTCATCATGTGCATCGTTTTTTTCCTCCCCTCATTAAAGTATCAAGAGAAAGATCAGACATCAGTGTTCGACGTCTATAAATTGATGGACAGATTGGTATAAAACTCATACATTGTGAGATGATCCATTATTATAACGTGCGATGTTATTGTTTCCCCCGAAGAAAAGAAAAGGCAGCAGCCTTGTTTCTCATCTTCGATTTCTATGAATTGATGGACTCTTAGAATTTTTGTCATAATTATTTAGCCAATCCGTATTATCAGCTTTTTTTTATTTTATTTTCCATCATAAAAGTATGAAAAAAGACAAAGCATTTTGTCTTCAGCCTTCATGAATCGATGGACACTCGGAATTTAATTTTCATAATTATGCAACCCATATTTGTCACATGCTTTTTTTCCATTCTTCTTCTTCTTTCATTTATTCTGTCTTTTTCCTGGTCTTGGATCTCCATATATTAATGGCACTTGGGTTTTTTTTTCTTTTAATAATTTATCCTGCAAATAGTTATTCGGTGCTTTGGTTTTTTTTCTTTCCCCCCATTCAAATATGAAGAAAACGTCATGGCATCAATTTTCGTTTAAGTCTTCATTCTTTATGAATTGATGGACACTTGGAATTTAATTTTCATAATTATCTAATATAATATTTATCATGTGCATTTTTTGTTCGTTTTTTTTCCCCATGCATTTAAGTTTAAAGGTATATAAAAAAAAAAAAGGGGCGTCAGTTTTTGTCTTTGTTTTTTTACCTTTACAGTATGAGTTGATCGGCACTATGAATTTGATTTTTATATTGATGATAGTACAATCTGTTCTTTTTTTTTTTAGAAAAAAAATACAAGGCATTATTTTCTTGTCTTCGACCTATAGAAATTTATGGGCAAATGGAGTTTAATTTCTGCAATCATTCAATTCATATTTAGCACATGTGCATTTTTATTTTCTTCTCAAGAATCGAAAACCTTAGAGCTGCGGTCTTTGTCTTATCCTTTTATTCTTTCACTTTTTTGAATTGATGAACACATGGAATTAAACTTTCATAATCATTAAATCCATGCTCATCATAGTTATGTGCATTTTCCTTTCTTTCTTTCCCTTCATTCCCCATTAGATTTTCATAATCATTCAATCCGTGCTTATCATTGTTATACTTGCATTTTCCTTTCTTTCTTTCCCTTGCCCAGAGTGATCTGCCTGGAGAGTCGGCCGACCAGCGATCCCAGGGCAAACTCCAACCTGTATGTTCTGGCCGGCCACGAGAACACCTACTGAGAACTGATGCCAGTGCTACTGGAAATTGCATTTTTTGTTGTTTATTTGTCTTATTTTATCTATACAGCATAAACTAAGTTTGTCTTGGTCTGAAAATGGCTTGAAATCGTGGATGATTAATGTGAAAAAAAAAAAAAAATTAATTAAAAGCTCAGCAAGTTAGTGGCAAAGCAATTGCAATTTAATCCTCTCCCCTAAGATTTTCTAATAATTATATTAGAATAAGAATTTAAATAAAATATGGCTGGACATTTTGTTTAACCACTAGGCATAGGTTTTTGTTTTTGTTGTAAGGTTTCTCTTTTTGCTTGTTTTGTTTGTTTTGCTAAATACCTATTAGCTTTTTTGTCAAGGGTTTTAGATAATGTTAATACCATACTTAGATATCCTTCATCATGCAAAATTGTGATTTGTTTGTACTTTGTGGTGTTTGTTGAGGTTTTATTTTCTAGGAGACGTGTAAGCTTAGGCGTATATTCTATTCTTGTGAACTGGCTTTAATCATGTATTGCAATTTGCCTAACTCTTGGGCTGCATTTGTAGCATAAATATCTGAAGGCTTTTGAGGCAGATAGTAGTTCTAGCTTTAAAATGCAAGAAAAAAAAAAATGAAAAGATGTTTAGTCCATGTAACTGTTCACTTGTATGCTTGTATGCTTGTCTTAGAAGCAGTACACTAAGTATATAAATGGGTCAAAATCAGTTTTGAAAAACCTCGCTCTTTTATCACTATTTGATGTCAGTGTATGTTGCACCAACGTTTTTTAAGCGATAGTTAATATGGTTTGGGTGAAGGGAAAAGAGGTTAGGTTATTCAATAATCTTTTCTTTTTTTTTTTCTTTCTATGCATAGGCATTTGGCATGGATCCAATAGGTAGCAAAAATATGGCCAGCAAAAGGGTCAAGTGGGTTTTTGCAAACTCTGTGATGGGGATCATATTTCTTTGTGCTATCTATTTCACATTTTAAGCTTTATGCATTTGTTTAAATTTTTTTTTCTAGCAAATTTTACCAAAAGGTATGATGGATACAGCATGTAAATATCATTCGATTTTTAGCCAAAACGTGTCATTTGCATGTTAAAATTTAAATTAAACACATTGAAGTATATAAATATATGCAACCTACTGTAGTTCAATGTCTCTGCCTGGCTGTCTCACTAAATTCCAGAAGATTTGAATATATATTTTGTTCATAATATATTAATTAAGCAAAATTAATGATATTATGTATAGCATGAACACTGTTGACTCTGCAGTGTTTGAGTCTGTCACTTGTAATGCAAACTTTCCTCATCCTTTCTTCTAAAGTGCGGAAAAAAATAAACTTGATATCAAACATAAAATATGCAGATTCTCTCACTGTCGTACTGACATTGACAAAGTATTCACAATGAGATTGTCCAGACCTGGAAGTTTGGTCTCTGGTTTGTGTTTTGTCCCTTGCACTAGTCCTAATCATCATAACTAGGGAGAAACGCTTAATGTCGCTATCATTCTAGTTTTCATACTAGGTAAACATCATGATCATTGTCATTGCTGTATGTTTGAACTAAGAGGGCACTATTTTTTATCAGTGTTTAAGATAATGTACATAAATTTCTGTTGCACTCATTGGCAAGATTGTCGTAGAGTAAAACTGTAGTCTGGGCAATGAACGGTTTGGGCATGGTTTTCCTGGGGAAAAAATGAAAATAAGTATGAGATCATCTTCATTGTAGGTTTTAAAAGCTGATACATGTAATGGTATTGTTTGAGATTGTCAATGTTCATGGATGCTTGATTTTGTCTATTTCATTGATGCTTGTAGAATGGTACATTAACATTTTCAATTGTAAACATTCATTTGGACGCTGCATGGGCTAAAGGGAAATTTGAATGAAAGCTTTATTTTATTAAAGAATTACAAACTTTTTTACTTGACACCTACGCAAACATTAGACTCTCTCTAAGTTTCCTGTAGTGATCCTATACAAATGTAAAAAAGAAATGGGCTCTGTGATGAATTGAGGGAATATTGTAAGCCTCGGATTTATCCAAGCCCTAATTTTTTTTTTTTTAATGGCTTTTCTCTCCCAGCTGTACATCGACAAACATAATATTAAAAAGTAAAAAAATGTCCTTCAGTTTTTCTGTACAGGAACATTATATATAAGATAAGAACCTTATTAAACATGTGCTGTTGTTTTGTTTTTATTTGTTGACTTTTTTTTTCATCATACAATTGTAAAAAATCTATCTATACAGCAGCTTTCTTTTAGTTGTTTTTGTTTTTTGTTGCTTTTTATTTCCCTTATGAGCATGCTTGAAAAAATGTGATATGGCTTTGTGAATACCCCAAGCCCCTCCTCACATTTTGCCTTGAACTATCTAAATTTGTTGTATTTAGTTATAAATATAATAAACAAATTGTTGCGGTGCAATTGTACATTAACTTCACCTATTAATAATTACATTTATACCTGTACCAATTACTGATTGCTTTTGTAAATAAAATGTTTGCATCCTTTATGGTTTTTAATCTCCATGTACATGTACTGCAGAAAGGTTTTTCATTTCCATTGTGGCATGAATGATTTTAATATTTCTAACCGTAAAAAAGTGCAAGTTTTAAAAGTGATAATAATAAATAAAGCTTGCATTGTAATATGGGCATTTGGTGTTGCTGCACTTAAAGCTGAGAAGGACACTTGACATGTTTTAGTTTAAACTCGTTGTTTTGCTTTGTAATCAGGCAGATTTGATGTAGCGCCAAGCAAATAGGATTTTTTCTTTCATAAATTTGCTTTAAACCCCTAACCCGGGGTGGGAAGTACAACGTTGTGGTAAGCTTACATCTGTCGTAAGATGTACGAATAAAAGGCGTATGAGTTCTAAGCTACTTCGGCATTGTACCTACAACCCCTGGTGTACATCTCTCATTTTTTTAATTGAAAGGTAATATCTGGTTTATGGGATTATAGTATCATTCCTTTAATGTAACCACAATGGATTGAATCATCTGAGTAATGTATTGTCAAAAAGATGTCAGAAGTGATAAGGAATAAAACTCTTTCTCTTTTAAGTCTTGTTGAGATAGCATTATATTATAGGTTATATGGCTTGCTCAACCTTGGAAAATATATTTGCATTTATGATAAAAGGAGAAACATGAGTGAAAAGTTTGAACTGATTAGGTTGTATTTAGATAAAATGTTACCTCAAAATCGAAGATAGGAATTGATGAAGTGAAAAAACCACAGAGACATGTGAAAGTTGGATTAAGATTTAGGACTTGAAGCAGCCCATGATAGATTTTAATATCTTTAATTTATTATCACTATAATATTTATTATTATTATTATTATTATTATTATTATTATTATTATTATTATTTTATTATTATTATTATTATTATTATTATTATGATTATTATTGTTATTATTATTACTATCATTTTTATTATTATTAACAGTGGAGAGACTTGGCCAGGGTTGGACTCCCATTTTGCGCGTACTTGGGGGAGATTCATTTATTTGATGCTGCTCACAATGAAACCAAACCATGACATATGACATGTGATTCTCCTTGTTGACACAGTTGTTAGTCCATAGAGTAATGTTATTGTTTCAAGGAAATCAGCTGTTTATTGCATTGCCATAAGACTATTCTGAATGCCTTCCACACATATGAAAATGAATTCATTAATTTTTTTCCCCCTCATATTTCTAGCTTCTCTTCTTTTTTTATGATACGGTGCAAAGTTGCTATCATAGCATTCTCCTCTGTTTTCAGATGAATGATAATAATTCTTATACATCAGTTTTAGAATTGTGCCAATTTCTTTCTTTCTTTCTTTTTATGAACTTTTTTTTAAACTCTTCTCCTTATAATTTGTAAAGGTTTCTACCTGGAAGACAATCTTGGTAGGAGGAATTTTTTTGTTTCAATGCTTTTTTTTTTTTGGTCTCATAATTATATCAGGTTTAATTATCTGTTTTAAGGCATAGGGTTCGTGTAATACTTATGAGAGAATTTTTTTAAATTGTTTTGATCATTTTGTACTTGAAATATCTTGAGCTATTATTAAAGATAAAATTCTATTTTTTTTTTCATTTTCTAAATCTTGCTAGATTGGCTAGTATAAAATGATCAAAACCACCCAAGTGTTGTGTATTTTTATTTCTGGGACTTGTCATATTGTTTTCGTGCTATTTAGTGGTCTAATCCCCCTGTCAGAAGTTATCCTAAAGTACAACAGATTTAGCTAAGGGGTGGTTAATCATCAAGATGGACGTTTGTGTATAATGATTGAAAATAAATAAAAGCTATGCCTTATTTGGAAAACAGTCTAGTCTTGTTTGTTTTTTTTTTTATCTTATATAACGAACGACTCGTTCAAAACAAGTACATGTACAATGCAGTCTGTGATTCACTTTCTTGCTCATGGTGTGTGTGTGTGTGTTTTTGTGGTTTTTTTTTTTTTTTTTTTTTTTTTTTTTTTTTGGGGGGGGGGGATAACCAAGGACCATTCATGCACTTGGTGGTATGAAGTCATATTGAACGAGCCTATCCCGTTAGAAGCTAATTGGTTCTACTGAATAGAAAGGTGTTCCAACATCTTTATCTTTGTACTTGTTTGGTTCCTCTGAAAATAAAGCTGTTTCATTATGATGCTGAAAGAGGCGACTGGTCGAGTGAGTTGCATGGCAGAAAATATATAAAAGTAGTTCCCATAACATTGTCAGACGTCAGTCTTGGGGCCCGTCCACAGTATAGCCTATATAGTGCTGATGTTGGACGTTAAACCAACTCTACAACTCTTCTTCTTCTTCTTCTTCTTCTTCTTCTTCTTCTTCTTCTTCTTCTTCTTCTTCTTCTTCTCTTCTTCTTTTTCGTCGTCGTCGTCTTCTTTTTCTTCGTCTTGGCCATAATTATAACAATACTAATGATGATGATAGTGAGTATGATGCTGGTGCTGATTTTACTTATTTCACTTCGCCAGCATAAGAACCACCGTTTCAGATGCTATGAGGCGAAACTCTCCTCTAACTGGTGCGACTTTTTTCCCTTGTTTCAAACACATTGTTTATTTTTTTTTTTTTATAAAATCTCTACCCCAGCAATAATGGGCAGAGTGGGCTGAAGACACATAGATCAAAATACACATGTGGCGATAAGTTGGACGTACGTAGTTTCCCTGTTAAAACATCAACTAAATTTCCCCCTCTGCCATATATAACTTTACATATGGTCAATATTTCCTACTAGGATTGCATGGTTTATAACATTTACTACTTTTCTGTCTAGGGCATCAATCGATATAATCGCTAATAACACGGATTTTATGTCTAAAACTAGCTACTCTTTTTCCCTAATATGCGCTAATTTTGTATTAAATTTATTTCCATAAGGATTTAACCAATAAACAGTCGAAGAAAAATTGTTTCGTAAAATCTGTCTTTTTGCTGCGCATACATAGTTCAGAGTGAGATTTACCTATTTTACCTTTTACAATTTACCCGTTTTTAGGTAATAAAATACTGGTAGGGTAAATGTTATTAAAACTGTACCAATGAAGAACACGTAAATGTCATTGCTCTAAAGAAATTAAATGAATCTGACGGTCTCGAGGTATGCTTCTAAATCTATTGATTCAGGCGAAATGTTTTATGACTGGTTGTTTTCTCAATGTTTTACAAGCGCCCCGTTTGCTCAACTAATTGAAACAAACATTGACGGGGGAGCTTTTCGATAGAATCTAATAATAAAGTTGGGGGGGGGGTACAGCGCAATAAACTTGCGGTTATGACAGTGGGCCACAAGACATTGAACCAATTAGCTAAGGTTAGTAATTTATCAATATATTTCTACATTCACAATAATCACAATACGAATTGCACCGTAAACAGGTTTACATCTGTATGAAATGGTTAATCAAGTCCACCTTCTTTAAATAGTTCTAATCAGCCTCAAGCTGGAATGGGAAGTTTTTTGGAATTTATCTTAAAATAAATGAAAGATTTGGTTTGCGAGACTGCCGTGAAGCAGTGTTGTATTGAAATGCCCAGTAAAACCTTATGATGTATAAGGTATTGGCAGAAACCCCAACTGTTAATGCAGACTTTGAGATCCAAAAACTATACCGAATGGCATAATCGCGCTCCTTGGGCATGGGGTTTCTGATCGCCCATTGGCTCCGTAAGTCTAGGATAGAGCTATGACTATGAGTAGACGCCGTTGCAGCTGCGAATCCATTATAAGTTATCGTATTCGGTTTCGCAATGGGTCATGTTGTCGCAGGGTATGTAAATTGTTTACTGTACAGACGTTGAGGGTCTTCTGTCGCCTGCAATCTGTGTCCCATAGTCCCAGTGAGTGCAGATCGGGCAGCGATCGGTCAGTGGCAAATTTTTTTATGTCATACGTTCAGATTTGATCCCTAAAAGCATTTTTTCCAGGGTGGGGTGGGGATGGGGATGGGGGAGGTAGGCAAGCTGATGCAAGTGGTAGAGCGTTGGTCTCACATTCCGAAGGTTCCCGGTTTGAAACCCGCGATCGGTCAAAAAAGAATATGTCCAATTTCTTCTCCTACTGGGTGAGTGTCAGTACTATAACGTGACCGACTGAGACAGGAGTCCCAGTGTTGTATTGCATGTAATAATTGGTTTGGAAAATATCCCCCCCCCCCCCCAAAAAAAAAAAAAAAAAAAAGAATAAGTAAATAAATAAATGACAATAAATAAACACTTTTGGGTAGTTGTTTGTTGTTGTTGTTGTTAATAAATAATGGCAATAAATAAACACTTTTGGGTAGTTGTTTTTGTTGTTGTTGTTGTTGTTGTTGTTGTTGTTTGTTTGTTTTTTGTTTGCACGTCGGTTCCTTGTTCAGAGTTAGTGGCATTCCACATCTTATCATGAGAATTTATTCTCAACTCAAAATAATTGTTTCGTTTTAATGAGCAGCAGCATAAATTGTATTATTAGAAAATGTCGTCACCACTATCAGGCTCTATAAAGGTGTTAAGTTTATAGGTACAGACATCTGGGCGGCACATAATGATAAGGTTGAAATTATTAGCCAGCTGAACTGATTTATTGTTGATCAAAGGGTTGTTGGTACACATGTTCTGAATTTTTACACGCATTTACTTACAAGTATAGAAAAGCTAAATATAATCCATTGTCCTTCTTGTTTTCTTTGCATTGACGGAATAGCAACGAAAGCTTTGATCTAAATCAGTGTTTAGTCTAACTAGTTAACGCGTGTTCTTTTCAATTATTTGAATTTCTACTTCTTCTAGCACTGTTACCCTCTAAGCCATTTTGTTTGTTACTATTGGATACAAACACAAAGGAAACTATTGCTGCAGATATCAGATAAGCTTATTTGCCTTTCTATTTCTTATCAATTTTCTGCCGAAGTACAAGAAAGGGACAAGGTTGGCGATTCAGTGACAGACGTTGAAGATTAAATTTACGATTGGTCGTGTTAGAGAAAGCTCTGTAAATTGGCTTTAGCCTGTGCTTCAAGGTTAGCTTGCTGTACGAACCGGGAGCGTTTGATCTCTGATAGTTTTGTACTTCTCAGTGCGTTGATAATGGTAAGTATTGTTGTTGCTGTTGTTGCTAATGCTGTTAGCCTAACCTCTCAAGTGCGGCAATCATTGCTGTTGTTGTTAAGGCTCTTTGGTTTCACAAACTACAGCGTGTCTTGTTGGGCCGTTGAAGACACTAACTTGTTAAATTAAACATTAGTTTTAGTGTGGTCCTTAAGAATACAGATAGTACGCTTTGTGTAAAAGCTCGACATCAATCGCCCATAATATCATAATCATCTTCATCTTCATCATCGTTATCACCAGCAGCGCCGCTCTTTATTCATACACTGAGTTACAAAGCATTTACACATAAATAATGTAGACAGAAATTCCTTGTTTAAACAACTGCTGCTACTAACTTTGCTCATAAGAAGTCCTATTAAATTTTACCTTTCAGGGTGTTTTTTTTGTCCACTCCTTACAGTTTCGTTCGTTTTTTTTCCTTCTGTCTTTTCCTGTTGATCTGCCTCTGTTTATCTGTCTCTCTGTCTGTTTCTTTCTCTCTTTCTCTCTCTCTCTCTCTCTCTCTCTCTCTCTCTCTCTCTCTCTCTCTCTCTCTCTCTCTATCTATCTATCTATCTATCTATCTATCTATCTATCTATCTATCTATCTATCTATCTATCTATCTATCTATCTATCTATCTATCTATCTATCTATCTATCTATCTATCTATCTATCTATCTATCTATCTATCTATCTATCTATCTATCTATCTATCTATCTATCTATCTATCTATCTATCTATCTATCTATATATCTATCTATATATCATATATCTATCTTTCGCAAGACGCCAGCAGCCTTTTTAAATTAATTATTGTCGCTAAATGTGCGATATTGACATTTTGTTGGTCGACGTTCAAGTGTCTAATCTAAGGGTATGAGCGCAAAATGTTTCACTATTATTTTACACCTTGCCGAAAATCAGTATTAAATTACAGAGTACATGTATTCGCTTTCCAGTTTATTTTTCACCGTCGTCTTGATCTGCAGCGGTGCTTCTATTGTCTGTAATTTACAACATATTTAGATTACAATGAGAGGTTCCCGTTCTCTTATTTACAGAATTAAGAGTAAGTGGTTTGAAGTTTTATGGCAAGTGACAGGGGGTCCGGTAATAAAATAGGTAAACACTTTCATAAAGATCGTCCAGACACACAGGGGAAATTGTTTTCTTTCATGTGTTTGTTATTTTAAGAAGCTTCGCATTGTTGAGTTTACCCTCTTGGGTTCGAATTATTGATTTTCTTCTTATTTTTATATTGTTATAATAACCTCAGCAGATCACATTCCTTTGAAAGCCGATTTTTATCGTTATATGCTGTTATTGTTGATGTATGTGTTTGCGTCTGTCTGCCTGCCCGTCTCGTTCGTCGTATGTCTGTCTCTTTTTTTTTAACACTTAAACAAATTTCATTGCAGTTAATTTTTTCTTCTTCGTAGCTGTTTTAATTTTACTAACTCTTTCATCAAATTAGACAAGCTAAGTATGAGATTCTGAAATACGTTATATTTTACAAAAACTATTTCTGTATAATAATTAAATTTTTTTTTTTTTTACATAAAGTGATTCATCTAGAGAAAAGATATATTTTCTTACTTTAACTGCGTTGAGTTAAATTGGTTTAGTGTCCAACACTATATAGCTATAATTGTGGACGGACCATTTATGGTCTACACCTCCATATGTTATAGGTTATGACCATAATAATAAATTTATACTGTGTACATAGTGCGTTTGCTAGGAAGCGGGTGGTTCTAAAAAATAATATGTTGTTACTTCTCATAAACCATGTTCTACTGAGGCGGCAATATGTTTTGTTTTTGTTTATAGTTTGTTTGTTGTTTTTTTTGTTCAAAAAAATTTTATTTTTGGTCGGAGAAAGCTTTTTCCTAGTATAACGTGTCTAAGTGTGAGAGCCGGCTTGTGTTATCAGCAAAGTCAAGACCACTAGGCTAGTGCTACCGTCTTCTTTAGAAACAAGTTATCTATCCATTCTGTGACTCCACTCAAAAGACAGTCGATAGTTTACAGAAAGAGATCCCAAGCCTATACCTGTACCGATGTTGAAGTACCAAGCTAATCACTTTTTTCTGTTGTTATTGATTATGATGATCATCATCATGATGATGATAATGATGATGATGATGATGATGATGATGATGATGATGATGATGATGATGATGATGATGATGATGAGGAGGAGGAGGAGGAGGAGGAGGAGGAGGAGGAGGAGGAGGAGGAGGAGGAGGAGGAGGAGGAGGATGACGATGATGAGGATGAGAATAAGGATGATGGTGGTGGTGGTGATGGTGGTGGTGATGCTGCTATTTCTGATGAGGATGATGATGATGCTGATGATAGTGATGATGATGATGATGATGATGATGATGATGATGATGATGATGATGATGATGATGATGATGATGATGATGATGATGATGATGATGATGATGATGATGATGATGATGATGATGATGATGATGATGATGATGATGGTGATGATGTCACTATTTCTGCCGTTTTGTTTTTGTTCATTTTTTATTTACATTTTTAAATAGTTTATCGGGTTATAAAAATTTTAAAATTTAACTTAAGTACCTCTCATTTTAGTACTATACCTCAATGTTTAGAACCATATCCTTCACCTTGGCCTTAGTGTAAAATTTGAGAAGGTCAGATAAGCTTTACGAAAGTAACGGCTTAAAATAGATGCAGGTAACAACAGGGCCCTGTCGCGTCTTGTAATAAGTTACGGAAGAGAAACCAAAGGTCTTATGGCTGTCTTTCTTTCTTACTCTCTAGCTCTCGTTTGTTCTCTCTCTCTCTCTCTTTCAACACTCTCTTTCTCTCTTTGTCTCTCTCCCTCCATCTCTCTCTCAATTTATCGCTTCTAAATATTGATTTGTCTCTGCCAATGTGTCCTCTCTCTCTTTCTCCCTCTCTATCTCTCTTTCTCTATCTATCTATTTATCTATCTATCTATCTATCTATCTATCTATCTATCTATCTATCTATCTATCTATCTATCTATCTATCTATCTATCTATCTATCTATCTATCTATCTATCTCTTCTTTTCGTTTGTTTGTTTTTTCGATTGAAAATGAGTATGGAACCGTAAGGTGATCAAAGTAAACTATTTTTGCTATTGCTTTACTATCTAACGTTGACACATTTACAAAATGTGAATTCTTCATTGCTTAGTGTTGATTGCTATGGTAATTTTGTTTTCCATTTATATTGCCCTCATGAAATGTAATATCAATTTTGATAAACTGTTAAGTCATTCCTAAAGGGGAAGACCATTTTATAATTATGGATGGGTTTGCGTTTGTTTGTTTGTTTTTGTTTTGTTTTTCATTTTATTTTTTTGTTTGTTTCGATGATAAAAGTCATTTTGTTTTGTTTTGTTGTTTGTTTGTTGTTGTTTCTTGGGGTGTTTTCTTTGGGGTTTTTTTTTCTGTTTTATTTGTTTAAGTGGTGTCTTAGGTTTAGGAACACTCTTTTATTGTAAAATCAAATTTAGATTTGTGGCGGTTTGTTTATTCTCTCTCTAACCAACGGAAAATATAAAAATGATATGATTTCACCCTTCTCATCTTATTTTTGGCAAATTAAATTCAGCTTTATTCTGTTTCCGCCTTTTCAGTTTTTAATTTCCCACAGTTCTGTTACTATACTTTGTACATGTAGAGAGTCTGCAATAATACGCCTTCATGCACTAATTGCCTGGTAAGTGCCGGTTGGCCGTTACAAACATAACACCGGTACCGATACGGTAAAATACTACTAACATTATTATTACTATCGACAGCTTACTCCGTGACCCTAACAACAACATTACGGCGCCTTCCCCCAAAATAATGAAAATAATGGTGCAATATGACTTGAGTACGTAGGCACCCATCAAGTCACAACATGTATCGCCTGATTACTCACTTCCGCTAAGTGCTGAGCTGAAATTGGTTGTCGAGAACTGATCCACTTAATATACTACATCCAGAGGAACAGGTACCCCGATACATGGGACTAGCATTGTTCCTCTTCTGGTAACTGTTCCTGTTCCTTGAATTGTTCCAGTATCTGTAGAGGTAGCTGTTACGCTGTTCAGGAGACTAGATAGTATGAAAATTTAGTTGATTTCTCGACCATCTCTCACCTTTTTCGCCCTGGATATATTTTAACACTCTGTGAACATCCAGATAGGCGTGTGTTTTTATTTCCAAATTACGATAGATAAAATTTAACGTAAAATATAATTTTGTCTAATAGCTACCGGAACCAGTTCGATGTATGTGATTCCGATTCGGTACAGGTACCGGTACATCGATTTGTTCCGTTTGCCCTGCTCTACTCCGCAAAACACGGCGCGATCAACATCCCACAGAGTTGAATAATAGGGGGAGTGATCTGCCCACTTATAGCGGATAGGTTGTCACCCTTGCCCAACCGGTTGCCAGGCACGCTATCGGCCGATCGTAACTAACTTGTAGTGATTGCCGCTGGTCGACATGCCTATCCCACGCTGGCCCTTAGGGGCTAATAATAATTATTTTGGGACTCTCCGTAAATCGGATAAAAGTGGGGCAATACTGAAAGAGTTGGGGATGGTACCAAAACAGAGTTAGCTTCGATGTGTGACTTCGCTTGCATGAAAAATAAAGAAGGCGGAGAGGGAAGAGATACCACATGATAATTGACATGAGTCAGATGCTGATCTGGTGATGTGGAATCCAACGCGTGTAGTGAAATGGGTCCCTAGATAGACTATGTTTAAATATGTATAAGATACAACAAAGACAAACGGAAAAGCTAAAAGAAAGTTATAAAATAAAGCACAAACATTCGATCCGTGCCCCTTTCTCTCTCTCTCTCTCTCTCTCTCTCTCTCTCTCTCTCTCTCTCATCTTTTTCCCTTTCCTTCTCTTCTGCCTATCTGTCTCTTTCTGTCCATCTGCCTGTCCTTATATCGGCATGTCTGTCTTTCTACCTTTTTATATCTTTTTTCTTTCTCCCTCCCTCTCGCTGGCTCCCTTCGTCCATCCCTTCTGTCCTCACATGAACATCGAATCATCTGTTGACGTGTTCCTTTCCCCGTATCCAAAAGCTTTATTTCAAATATTTTTTGAATCAGGTAAGCCTCTTCTTGCCCCGTCTTACTCATCTTATTATTGCATATTGATCTATCAATCTATTTCTGTCATGGTGTTTCTATTCTCCCCGTCTCAGTCTCTGAGTTTTTATTAAGTAACCTTTTGTGTGCGTAGCCTATAACAATCATAGCAATTTCAATAAAGTATTATTGTTGGAATTCCCGTGGCATTATGATTAAGTGAGAATTAATGTCATGGTGTGTGTGATGTTAAGGTGGACTCTAGCACACCCACACATCCTACCAAGCACTCTTACCTCGAATTTTATTTAGCCCATAACCACTCAGATGCCGAGACACACTATTTATATGAATCATACTTAAATGCCCTACAAGTATTAAATTAGTTTTTCGATTTTTTTGCGATATCCTCATTATAACTAACTATTGACAATACCAGTTTTCTCTTTGGTGTGAGATTTAAGCTAAACTATTGAAAACAATCTGATTTATTATTTTATTGGAAGCATTGAATATAATAAAACGTAATCTATTCTCTTTTAGTATTTCCCTCAAAATATTTTAGTTACAAATCTGAGTGATGTCTGATTGGTCCTAGTCCTATACTAAATAACAACACCGTTTACTCAATAACCAGAGCGTCAATGCCAATGCGAAAGATTTATACTTGAGACAAACAACTAACAATAAAAAAAATTATTATGCACTTAATCTTTAAACAGTTAGAGGATATTCGAGATTTCACAATCATGCAGAATTAAGAAAAAATTCTGATTTTAACCAGAATGCACTTGAAGTGTACATTGTTTTTGCCTGAATCTACTTCCGTGCTGTTTTGGGAAGTCTCTCCATGCGCACTTCAAGAGGTGCGTGCGGAAGGACATAGCAGCTCTAGCACTATAATAAATTGGTGACAGCCAGAAACATGGGGAGATAATCAATTCACAGCGAGCATAGCATGGCAGGAATGCTGCTCAGCATGCCACACTTCCCTACTTAAGTAGGTATTATCAGGAATTGGGTCGCTGTCATTGTCTTAGACATATCGAGTGCATATCAATATAATTATAAACCCTGAAAACAGCCATTATTGGCTTGTAGCAGAGGCTGTAGATTTAGGGAGACGTTTCACAAGCAGAGATTGCAATGTTTTTGCTTTGAAGGATCTAGCGTGACGCATGCGAACTCTTGAGTTGAGTTGAGTTGGTTTAACGTCCAATATCAGCACTATATAGGCTATATTGTGGACGGGCCCAAACTGGCGTCTGACAATTTTACGTGCTGCCACATAGGAGACAGGGCAGGGACACCATGACTCCCGTCTCAGTCGGTCACATTAAACTGACACCGACCCAACTAGAAGGGAGCGAAGACGTCAGGGCTCGAACCACGGACCTTTTGCGTCGGAAGCAGATGTTCTACCCCAGGGTCACCACGGTCCCCGCTCACTCATGAAATACAGGCGGTAATAAAACCAACAGACACATTTTTTTACGAACTTAAACGAATGAAGCTACAGCTGCCTTAATTATCCCGGTCCATATACGCAAAATCAAACCCGTGAAACTTTTTACTATTTCACACTCTTGGACTTTACAGTTTTTTAGCAGAGGGGAATGGGTGTGTGGGAAAAGTAGAGACTTTGGTTGACATAACTTCTAGAATGTGTTTGCTTCTTTTTTTTTTAAAGATATTGATACCTTCAGCTTATGTAATCAAACAGCCTAGTTTTTGGGTTGGGTTTTTTTTCAACCCAGTCGCTTGTTTTACAGCTCAATTCTTGAAAATTTCACAATTTTCGCATTTCCACTTTCATAGATGTTACTCATTTCCCTTCCTTAAGTAGGAAAACTTTGTCAGTCTTCGGGTAGTTTTTTCGGTTTTTTATTGTTTTTATGGCACGTCAGCACATTAACGGCTATACTGTTGTTGTTTTTGTTGTTAGTGCTGTGTTTTGTTGTTGTTTTTGATTTGTCGGCATGTAACCATTATATTTTTACCAAACCAATTAATCAACTCGACTTCTAAGAGAGGTTAACTCATTGGATTCTTTTCTCTCTATTAAGCTTATGTTGACTTTTCTTCCAGCAGCAAGGGAAACTATTTCTAAATTAACTTTAGGCTATTAATTTTTTTGTTTGGCAAGACAATCCCGCAACGTAAGACTATTTGTCTGCTTTTATCCAGAGGTATACTCAATTGCATAAGAGCCAGGCAACCCAAACACTGGGCCTAACCTGTGGCGAAGAGGCCCTGACAACCACCTAGTTAGATGGTAAACATCGCCCCAATACAGTCATAATAGTGATTACATCCAGTGGATTTACATGTACAAACTACAATCTGTGTCTTATGTAGTCCGCTATTACAATCTCCGAAGTCGACAAACTCAAAGAGAAGTGTCAACTCGGTCAGTTATCCATACACGAGAACGTAATTTACCGACTTTTTTTTCTTGTATTGGCTGTAACTAAGTTGTACGGAATAAAACCCAAGGGAAATTATGTGTTATCATTTTCTCATACCTTAATTTCCGCCTAAAACGGTGACACCGACCAATAAAGCCATTATTGTGATGAAGTGCCGTAAAACAAATACCCACAGTAATTCATGTCTATTGCTCTCTCTTTCGCTCTCTCTTTCTCTCTCTCTCTCTCTCTGTATTTTTTCTCTATCTCTGTTAGCTCTCTCTCTCTCTCTCTCTCTCTCTCTCTCTCTCTCTCACCCTCACTATCTGCTTTAGAAAGACGAGGGAGATGGAGCAAATCGTAAAATGTACTTTTCTCATAATGTGCGCGTCTTTGTATTCGGTGGTATTTGCAGTATGCGACTCGGATATTTGAAATATCATTATTTTGACTAGTGGGATTTTTAGGCATAGATTTCTCTAGCAGAACTGTTATCATATTTATCCATAATTACTTTGCATAACCGAATCCCTTTCCACGAAAGAATAGTTGTCTTGGTGGTTTCCATAATATTGCAGGGCGTGCTTTACTCTTTTATCGTTAAAAAAACAAAACATTCCACAATAAAGGCCATTTTATTTTGTTAACAGTGATACAAATAGGGACATGTTAATATATTGTCATCTAAACCGAATTCTCCGATGTTGTCCATGCTATACATATTATATAATGATAGATCGCCCTGTCTTGGTGCTGTGGTTATTATATCTTCTATACAACCGGCTAAGACAGGAGTCATGGCATCCCCGCCCTGTCTCGTGTGTGGCAGCACATAAAATTGTCAGACGTTAGTCTTGGGGCACGTCCACAATATAGCCTAGATAATGCTGATCTTGGACGTTAAACCAAATCAACAACAACAACAACAACAACGACAACAACAACAACTTCTTCTATACAAGTTTTTCTAGTGGGCTCCACTATCTTCAGGCATTTATAGGTAAGGCATGCTAGTACTGTCGCTTGCATGCATGACCATAGCGAGATTTCGAACAGACTGTGCATAGTATTTTAAGTTATTCGCAACCTTCACTGGAAAAATATGATGGCTTTCGATTTGTAGTCAACGAAATTATTTCTTGTGTTCATGTATGGTACCAGAATATTATTACACAGAATACAAGCTTGCCTCATCGCGCTTGTAAAAAAAATTGCGCACCGAGATCTTTTGTCTTCTCTAAAACATATTGAGAAGGGCGACTGCTCTGGTCTGCTGAATTTTTTGTCTCTTAAGCTTTGCATTTAGTCTATAAATCTTTCCTCAAACACAAAGTCACCCACCGAGCTATGGTGGCATTGTAAAACATGATTTCAACGGCCATTTGGCTATTTTATCAAGTTCGGTTTACAAAATTGTTTTGAATGCCTCAAAGTGTAAACACTACGTCTGCAACATTTTACACAATTACCACTCTAACTACCTGTATCAAAACAGGAAGCTGCTACCTACATTGATTCTATTTTTAAACGACCGCAATCATCATCCTAATTAACATAATTATATAATATGAATTTGGTTCTGGTTTCCGGAGACATTGTTACAATTAGGAATGGGAATTCACCGAGTGTCAGAGAACGCAGACGATACAGCAATGCTAACGGTTCGGCTTATTATTGTCTTGATAGCGAACACAAATCACGCGAACGGAACATTTCTTTATTATAGTTTAAGATGACACTCTAACGAGTCTGCTTATTGAACATCACTCATATCGTCCACGAAAGTGGAAACACCTTGGGTAGAATGCACAAACAAGGCGTAGCTTACGTCTCGTCAAAAATCTTCTTATTCTTATATTGTTACGACGAGACTCAAGTTGCGTTTTGTTTATGCATTCTATCCATCGAAATCTCACTTACTATAAGACGCGTTCTAAAGCTGGTTAAATGACTATAGAGAAAATAAACTAGTCTGATAAAGTGTTATTACTGTAGGTGTATTATCTTCAACGCCAAAGTCTCTTTCACCTTTTTATTTCTACGGGAAATATAAGCATACCTTGTTGTCGACATCTGTGCTTAACCAGTAAATGAATCAATAAAAACTATACGGAAAAAAATTATGAATATCAACACATCAACTTCCTTCTCCTCCTCCTCCTCCTCCTCCTCCTCCTCCTCCTCCTCATCATCATCATCATCATCATCATCATCATCATCATCATCATCATCATCATCATCATCATCATCATCATCATCATCATCATCATCATCATCATCATCATCATCATCATCATCATCATCATCATCATCATCATCACCACCACCATCATTATCTTACATATAATTTTGTATATAGCATGAACATCAACGTTATTACCATAACCATCAATGTTACCATCACCATTATTACAACCTCACCATGGTCGTCATCATCATTATTTTTCATTTCAATACCCCTATTTTTCCAATCATCTCCATAACTCTCCATACCTATTAACGTCACCACTTCATGTGTCTTGGCGGTTTCATCTTATGTGTATCTGAATCGAAAGTCTTAGTTATTCCAAAAATTTAGAGATAAGTTCATTGTCCTACGCTTGAAGTGTTTGAAGCCACTGAACTTACTCTATCCATAGCCGTCAACCTAACCAGACGCCAAAACGAATACATTTAGACTAAGAAAAAAAATATTAGAAAATAATGCTTTTTCGCGTAAAGTGGCAGCTCTTCTCTGTCCATAAGTCGCCCAACTCCAGAGCCGCCAACCTTAGCAGCCCTCAAAGCCTAAATATTTAAAAAAATGTTAAAAAATAATTTTTTTTCGCGTAAAGTGGCAGCTCTTCTCTGTCCATTAGTCGCCCGACTCCAGAGCCGCCAACCTTAGCAGCCCTCAAAGCCTAAATATTTAAGCCAAAAATGTTTAAGAAAATAATTTTTTGGCTTAAAATTGGTAGCTCTTCTCTGTCCAGTTGTCGCCCAACTTAAGTTCTGACCTTTGGATACTAATGGGTATGTCACTGGCCCACTGAGTTTCCGTCAAGATCGCGTGGGCAAACACGGCGGTAGAGCAAAGCTTTGTTGACCACAATCGAATATGTAAGCGTTCTCCCAAGTACTCCAACACTGACGTAGAGATATAGATCTTAAATGTACATTCCACATAAATACGGCAAAGGTGCTATAGTAATTTAGACACGACCGTCGACATCATAGATCGATCTTCAGATCAATGAAACAATAAAACCTGTGAAACTGAGATTTTTTATGATGAAAAACATACTTTTGTATTGAATAGACCACGCTGGAAAATAATTATTTATGGTAATGTAATTTTGTAAGCTATTAGAATATAAAAATGAGGTAGCAGTTATCGGTATTAACAATCTAAATGTGGATGTTCAAAAATTGTTATGCTTCATTAAACTGATTTAGTTTCTTGATTGCCCGGTAGTTTTATCATGGCCAGTTTTTTAACTGTTTAGCATGCCATAAAATATGCCACTTGTACTACAGGGTCTAAAAAAAACCTCTTGGAGATGGGTAGAAATATGATTTGATAGAGCGGTGTTTTTCCTCAAAACCTCCAAATCTGCGTAAGAAATCTGCTCGATCAATCAAAGATTCGATTGAAGTATGATTTTCAGTAGTGGAGACATTAAATTTATTTGTGAAACTATTATTTCTTTTCTGATAAAAGAGGCGGATATTGCGAAAATAACTCATGATCGGAGAGGCAAATGTTGTCAAACTATCATTTTCTTCTGGCTATTGAAGAATCGAATATTGTTATAGTATATTAAACTAGCACCTTACACGCGCAGTATTAAAACGCAAAACTAATTTTACGCTGTTTTCTAAAATTAAAACATTACATGTATTAAGAAAATAAATTTCTCTTATATTCTAGAACTATTACAACATAGTAGATGTTAAATTAGCCTACAATAATTCTATTTATTTATCACTTTGAAAAATCAAAATCTCTAATACACGTTTGGAAAACCAATCCATACGCGTTATTATTGCCAAGCTTCTCAGGTTTGTCTAAAGGATTGTTTCCAAATTTTTATCCAATACAAGACTTTGATGTGAAATAATTTTCAGAGTCCCTGGAAGAATTACGGATATGAACTTGTCTAAAACAAGGGGGCGCGGTAGCCTGGGGTAGAACATCGGCTTCCGACGCAAGAGATCCGTGGTTCGAGCCCTATCGATTTCGTCCCCTACTGGTCGGGTCGGTATCAGTTTAATGTGACCAGCTGAGGCAGGAGGCATGGTATTCCCACCCTTTCTCGTGGGTGGCAGCACATAAAATTGTCAGACGTCAGTCTTGGGGCCCGTAAAAAAATATAGCCTATATAATGCCAACGTTGGGCGTTAAACCAACTCAACTATAACTACTGTCCTAAAACATATGACTGTATGTTTACCGAAATGCAAGGCTTTCACGTGGCATATTTTGAGAGTCCCCGGCAGTTCATGAATTCAGTTCATGAGATCGTCTTTGAAGAGTAAGCAATAGGACTGTATGTTCACGAACTTACGTGATATTTTGTGCGACCTACCGGTTTGGTTTAGTGCGTCGGTCTTGAGCAAATAAGAAAACGACTTTGGCCTTTTGTGTAATTTTCCTGTGAAGCGGTTCTTTCATTTCCGCGATCATCGGAGAGAGGATCGCTGGCGCCACTGTCATGTCCAACTAAATACAATGACGCCATGACGCTGAAGTCCAGAGTCCTCTGATTAATTGAAGCACTCATTATTTCTTAACTTTCATCTGCTTTCAACCATTCTTTTGTCAAAATCGACCTGAAAGAGATCAAGGAAAGCGTTTTATTGTGCACATGATAAAGTACAGAATTGTTAGTTGAATTAATTTTAATTGAGGAAAGACAAAGCAAAGAATCGATACCAATAACCCCACCCAACCAAAACTAAAACTAAAACAAAGACAAAAAAACGCAAAAAAAAACAACAAAGCAATTAAGTGGAAAGGGAACCTTGATCTTCTTCTAAATTCTATAAGTCTTACCTATACAAAAGACAAAGAGCTTCCCAATATTCTTAACCGTTCTTCTTATTGAACTCATGCCCTGTTATCGTAATGTTTCTATAACCAATCGAAGAGGGTCTGGGTGATCTATGACAATCAAAGAACTTTAAAAGTACGAAACAATTTCAATACAAATATGTCTCTTATGTGGAGAAATGCGAAAGAATGCAACAAACCTATCTGAACTATTTTTATGCACAACCAAAATAATAAAACATTTTCTTAAACTTCGACTTAAAAACTTAAAATCGCTTTTATTCGGGTCCGTTTATAAAGTCCTGGCAAAAAAGCGTAGTTTTGTATGAGTTATAACTGTTTTTGTTGTTGTTGTTGTTGTTGTTGTTGTTATTGTTGTTGTTGTTGTTGTTCTTCTTCTTCTTCTTCTTCTTCTTCTTCTTCTTCTTGTTGATGATGGTGGTGGTGGCGGTGATGATGATGATGCTAGTTGTTGTTGTTGTTGTTGTTGTTGTTGTTCTTCTTCTTCTTCTTCTTCTTCTTCTTCTTGTTCTTGTTCTTGTTCCTGTTGTTGTTGTTGTTGTTGTTGTTGTTGTTGTTGTTGTTGTTGTTATTGTTGTTGTTGTTGTTGTTGTTATTTTGTTGATGCTGTTTTTCGTATTTTTTTCAACCCGGTACTGAGCACATGCAATTGGAAGAAACCTACCTTGCTAGAACCATAGAAATTATACTAAAGTAGGCTACCAAATCAGATATGCAAAATAATGTATGTTTTATTTTTGTTATTTATGGTCATTTTTTTCTTTTGGCTTGTTTCTTTTGTATTGACCCATTGTGTATAAAAACATTGTCGGTTATCATGTCATCCAAAAGTAGAGCTGTTTATTTTATGAGTGCCAAAGAACATAAGGGCTACATCTATTAAGAAAGATGTTCATCTAGGTTTTACAGTACGGAACATTAAACAACAATCAGTTATACAAAATTCGGTTTAAGGTCTCATCCAATCTATATGTTAAAGGACGAAGTTGTTTAGCAAGCCAAATATCCTTTATGGCTGATTTGGCGTTGATTATAAAATGTATGAAAACCATTATCGCCCAAGATGCTTTTCTGAACTAAACTATAATGCCGCGCATCGTTCTAGATCATTGACGGATAGTTTTTGTTTGGGCTGATTTCAGTAAAATTAATGTGACTAGCTGAGGCAGAAGTCATGATCGTATACCTCCTGATTTCTCTCTCTCTCTCTCTCTCTCTCTCTCTCTCTCTCTCTCTCTCTCTCTCTCTCTCTCTCTCTCTCTCTCTCTCTCTCTCTCTTTCTCTCTCTCCCTCTCTCTCTGTCTCTGTCTCTGTCTCTCTCTGTCTCTCTCTCTCCCTCTCTCTCTCTTTTTTTTTTCTCTCTCTGTGGTATTATTTTTGGGACCAGTCCTCGATATAACTAAGTTGCTGGTGTCGTAAAGAAACCCAACAAACCAAACCAAATAAAACCGACTTATACGCTAGATAGACGTCAGTTTGGCGCTTGATCGAGGTGAAGAAATGTATCCGAAATAATCTAAAAATTTTATTTTTAAACATCACACCTGGCCATCCCAGAATTCGAACCCTGCACTATTATGACTTGACAAACCATACATGTGTTGTATTACATATTTAAGTTCATCATTTCATGTTCCACACACTATTGTGTCTGTTCGTGTTTAGCCATTTGCTATCAGAGTCGAGATGGTGTATTTGTAGGTGATTTTAAAAATAAAAGTTTATATTAACGTCTCGATGATCATCAAAATTCTAAAATATGCCTTTGAACCCACACGTTAAGTTATCTCTTTCGGTCAGTCGTTCTGTTTGTTTTGTTGGTGGGGTTTTTTTCGGTTGTTGTTTTTAAGATTTTTTTTTGGTTTCGTTTCGTTTGTTCTTATGTGACTTTATGTACTCAATACTCTTTATATAACCGTCATGCGCGTCCTAAAGCTTGACATAAATCACTGCGATGCCCTTGAGGACCTTGAACCATGCTCGACTATACACACGAGATTTACAAAATAAATTTAGCCTAAGAATTGTACAGAGATTTACGACTGTAAAGTTAGCTGAATTATTACCATTTTTACTCATTTATTTGAACACTTATTTGGATTCATTAAACCAGGTTAAAAGAATCGGGCCACTTCCTTTTTTTCTGTAGACGTAGTTGTTGCAAGGTGATTAAAAAATGACTATCTTGTTTTGAGTGAGAAGTATGGCTTTGAAATTAGTGCAAGATAAATAGGAGAAAGAAGCTCTTATCCTGAAACATTCATGAAAATCATACCAGTTTCTGTTGCAGAGCCTTTATATTGCGACGAGGTCAGATCAGATATATTCAACTCCCGACTTAACGACAAAAAGATGTAGTTGGTTACATTTTATAAATTTCAAAAAAAAAAAAAAAACTTCATTTGTAACATACACACTGACACAGGCATTTGTAAAACCGAGCTCATCTCCAAATTAATGGCTGTACAACAACGGTGTAGATTTTCGTAGCCTGACGTAGGTTGATTATCTTCAAATATACGAGTGCACAGTCAAGGGCATTCAAGGCGTTAAGTTTCTGAGCTTGACGTAGGTTTGTGACGGAACTGTCCGTCAAGTACCTTGGAACTGTTTGGCTTATTCGTTCTCAAAACACTCACTCGCTTTGCCACTTCGTTTCTGAAAGATATTGAACGATACTTATGGGACTTCACTTGATCATTAGTTCTATACGGTCAGGCTAGTAAATATTGTTGTGAAAAATTTTTATAGCAAGAAATGTTATGTTAAAACAAATTTCTTCTCTCTCTCTCTAGCTCTCTCTTTCTCTCTCTCTCTCTCGCTCTCTCTCTCGCTCTCTCTCTCTCTCTCTTTTTTTTTCTTTCTCTCTCTGTCTCTCTGTCTCTCTCTCCTCTCTCACTCTTTCTTTCTCTTTCTCTTTCATTACTTCTCTATACTTATCGTATTCAACATTCCCATCCCCAATACCCCCATTTTAATATCCTGTTTTCGTCCTTTGGGTCGTGTCTGTTATTGATTATGAACCAGCGCGGGGAACAAGTCGCAGTTGAATGCAGCGCGCTTGCTGGTACACATTTTTCTCAAATATTGACAGAGTGAACCGGGAGCCGTAAGGTTACTTCTCCCGCCCAGTAACGTCCCGTTTCCAGCGGATGTAAACAGCACTCCAATGGAGGGCCTTTGAGTTCGAGGCCTGCCTACCTCCCTCGTAAATTCTCCCACGAAAATTCTTTACAAAGCCGATCTGGTTTCAATGCAGGTTTTCAGGAACCAAACCCGCGACAATGGCCCGTTATCTCTGTGTGATATTGACGAACTCTGGAACTCTGGGACTCTGGTAGACCGACCGACAGTGCTACAAGAAGGTACACGCTGTAGGTTACATGCAGCACTGACTGGCGTAGCTGCCTTATCTCTCACAGTCGGCTCAGTGATATTTGGGCAGGACCTAAGCCGGCTCGAATGTCCAGTGATTTCAATGTTAAACAACAGCAGTTGTAAATCAAATCTTGTCCGCCGATAGGAAGGACGGTAAAACCAAAATGGAATGGTTCTTGTGCCGCAATATAGCGTATCACGCATGCAGTTGTCTAAAGTTACCTCTTCGACTTTTTGTGTCAGGCAAGACATCTTCTTGTATAATATTACAGCAGATCATGGGTAGAATGCACAAACAAGACGTAGCTTACGTCTCGTCGTAGCAATATAAGAATAAGAAGACTTACGACGAGACGTAAGCTACGTAATGTTTGTGCATTCTACCCCATGTGTCCAGTATACGACCCCAACAGAATGAGTAGAGATACTAAACTGATTGGTTTTACACTCGAACCCTCAAGCGGCTTTAACTTTCTAAAGCTTTCCGTAGTTTTCCTAATACAGGATATAACTACATGTACCTTGTTAGAAGCGATTTTACTTTCCACGATAATTTTTTTTTCAGTTATAAGAAATTAAACTTTGTTGTTTGTACTTAGTTGTTTTGTTTGTTTTTGTACAATATAAAGCCACTTTTCTTCTCCTCTAAAAGAGTTGTAGAGTTGTGCCAATAGGTATATAGAGAAATATATCTCTCTCTCTCTCTCTCTCTCTCTCTCTCTCTCTCTCTCTCTCTCTCTCTCTCTCTCTCTCTCTCTCTGTGCGCCTCCCCTTTTCTCATGCTAAAATGCCAATGTGCTTTCACATTGTTGTTCATTTATTGTTGTTGTTGTTGTTATTGTTGTTGTTGTTGTTGTTTTTGATGATGATGATGATGATGATGTTATTTTCATTATTGTTGTTGCTGTTGTCATCAATTATATTGTGCAGTAAGTATATCAAACCCATGTTGGCGTAAACAAAGAAAAGTAATATAAAGACAATACCAGTACATTTACTCCCATCACTCATAATAGTGATTGCCGCTCCCTATCCCTTCCCTCTTCTCTGCGCCCCTCCCCCACCCCACCTTACCCTCACTCACTCACATAATTATACAAAACAGGGTTCTGCCGTTCTAGGAAAACAGAGAGGAAGCAAACCAGTCGTCAGGGCTCAGGAGTGTGTGACGACCCACGCAGCCTTGCGCCCTTTGAGCCAGCGAAACGCCATGACTTGCGCGCGCAGTTTCAATCAGTACCGCTCAGTTGACACGGATGTTACAGGTGACCGACGACACCGCATCTAAATATCACAACAGATTACTCTCATTCATGGAACCATCGAATTAGATCTATCTTTGTGTGATCGTGATCTAGCCTTGTTTCCGGTATTCTGTGAACAGAACGAACTGACGCATACTGTGAAAAATTAGTTTGTGTTTGAAAATAGGTATAAGGCTACTGTTAAAGTGAAAATCCAGTGTTTATTCTGTGGTAGGCCTACGAATGTCAAACCTTTTTTAACAATATAGATATCAAGCATTTTCATACTAATTCTCGGCTCACTTAAATAATTCATTGTGCTAAATTCACATAAGTTTTGCAAAAAGCGTGATATAAATCTATGAAATCGGTCTATGCAAGTTTCCCGTTTGATTGAGCAAAAATAATGTAAGCCAACTTTGAAACGTGTTTATTGCCATAAAATTTTAATTAAAAAATTCGCCAAAGGTAAACCTGTGAGCGATAAACTAGAACTTAAGCGTTACACAATCGCCCACGTTCATAATTTTATTAGCGGCATCAGGATATATATCTAGACCTACGTACAACAGCTGTTAAGGTTACTAATGTCATAACAACAAATAAAAAGTAGCCTAACACTTATTTAATTAGATATCTCCTCCTAACCACGCAAAAATACACTTTTTAGTGGGTTAATTATTGTTATAACTCATTTAGTACTTTTCCCTATGTTCATCATTCGTATTAAAATGATAATTTCAGTGGGTTAATTATTGTTATAACTCATTTATAATTTTGATGTTCATCATGCGTATTAAAATCGTATTGTCAAGACCACATTGCACTAAGATGATGATGATGATGATGATGATGATGATGATGATGATGATGATGATGATGATGATGATGATGATGATGATGATGATGATGATGATGATGATGATGATGATGATGATGATGATGAT
>RQTK01000438.1:144508-166237 GCA_003991915.1 Elysia chlorotica
CAATAATAATAATAAAAATAATAATAATAATAATAATAATAATAATAATAATAATAATAATAATAATAATAATAATAATAATAATTAAGCAGTAGCAATAGCCATAGTAGTAAGTGCTGACAGGAATTTCTGACTATAACAGGGAAAGATAATAAGTATTAATTAACTGAAAATTAGTGTTACAAGAGAAGAAAACAAAGAGTCCGTCAATTGTAGTGCATGTAAGTTGAAACGCTCACATAATAATGGATACTTGTGGTTTTGACGACAAGAAGCAAAAAGAGGCCATTCAGAAGCCGTTTCGTCAATTGTGTTATAAACAACTTTAACGATTTCTTGAGGGGTATTATCAATAATTAAGGCCAATTTTGTCAGAAAGGCTGTTCCAGAGAAACATGGATAATTATTGTCATTTCCCTTACCAGAATAAATTATTAAAACATTGTCCATGCATTCAGTACCTTTTACTGGCATGCCAGAATAACCCTGGAATGCTCAAGCTTTCTTCGTGAAGAAACTAAAATTAATGTTAAACGATATCTTTTATTGTGCAATTTTTATTGAATTTGCTACAAACATCAAAATGCACAGAACATTCAAATAGATTTCCATCGCATACAAAGTGTGTGCGTTATATTTACTCCACAGTACTTAATAGGAATTGTTATATAGGAGTTTATGAAAAGAAATTATCATGCAACTTTTCAGCACTAAACGTTATTTTTTTTGTTCCTTCTTCAATTCCTAAATCATAAACGATTGTCAAATGATTTTGTCGTGGATACATACATACGTGTAGTTTTTGTAATTTTTTGAACTTTTCTAATCTTTTTTTTTTATAAATAAATTAAATATATCTAACATTGATGGCTGTAAACAGCTATTTTGATATTAACCTGCGCAGTAACTTTTTACAACCTTTTTTGTTAACAGTTTTCCAAATCAAATTTTGCTTAAAAAACAAACAAACACAAAAAACACATGAATTTCAACAAAGTAAAAGAATAAGAAATAAATTAAAACGGCTTTAAAAAATCTGTTCTGAGATTATTTAACATGGTGGACTGTGGTACATGCATTTAACTAACTAGCATTTTTTTTTTTCGAATACTGTGACGTGAAGCATTTGAATATAACAAAGAAATTATTTCAAGCCACAAAGTGTCTAGAAACTCATCGTGGCGTTAGATAACAGACAGTCTTTAGAGAAGAAACCCTCCTTAATGTTAGTTTTCGGCCCTTAACTCCTGACACTCTAATGGCTTGAGAATCCGTCATTTTCCAAGAATAATTGTCACTTATATCCTTATCTTATCTGCTAATGTTTTCAAAACCAATTAATAACAAAGAAAGTTTTACAAAAAGGAATGTTATAATAAAGCAGGTGCTTTACATAGCGTCCATTTTGTGGACAATGGTATAGAATAAGGCTTCCAAAGATAAAAGACAGCGTCACTGAATCGAACTGAAAAGATTGTTTGTGCACCAAGAGATAAAGTGATATATTTCTATTAATTTTAACATTAGATACGACAGAAAGAAACTTAGAGAGTATAATTATAGCCTTCAAAACAAAAACAAATAAAAATGTAAGCTGTCGTATCTGTGTGCGCACGATTTGAGGTACATGTAGTTTTAAAACTCATGACATAGATTTTATAATTATTCATTGTTTCGAAATAATAAGTGTGCAGTGTGATGCCAAGATATTCCATAATATAGCTTACTTTGACTTTTTCAACAAGTTTTGTGTTTATTTCTGCGACTTTGACTGTTTAATTATTTGGAAGCCTAGGTTTAAAACTATTTTGAATCAGCATTGGTCTGAGTTAATAACGAAAATATAAGTTATTATGGACTGTAATTGTTGGCAGAATTAAGCTTCAAATACATTGTTCTCCATGAAGTTAATTTGATGGACAGGGAAACAAAAAATATTGCTCATTAATATACCAATTTTCCAAAAAAAAATTCAAAGGAATTTCCTTGCGATGTTGTTATTTTCAGGCCTTGGGCTGAAATGTTAGGCATAAGTTTCGTTTGTTTCCCCATTAATTATTGATTTCAGTAGTGTATACCTGTTGTGCTTTTCGAATTACTAACTTTTACTTCATTGCATTAAATTATCAATTCTTTGAAAATTCACCAGAATGCTATTGCTTGATCATGGCTTAAAACATGGGACACATTACCATAGTGCATGACTCTTTAAGTTACCTCTGCCCTTCTTTAATGGAACTTCATGGGATAAAGAGGGTCAGGCAGTAAATTTTGCTCTCTGTGAGAGTACTCAAGTCACCTAGATTTCGGGGTACCTACTGGACCACACTGCCTCATACACCGATGGTCCTTACCACTTGTGGTTTCGGTTCGTGGACCTATTAGACATTAGATCACCGGGAGTCAGGTGTCGCCTTGCCACAGCTCTTTGGCAACCGCCTTGTGTTGAAGTGGCGCCTCCGATTAGCGACCCAGCGCAATAAAGAGCTTCCACAGGAGCCTGTCACTTAATTGGATACGACCCTCTTCCTGCACCCAGCCTGATTAAATGGTCAACCCCAGCATAGAGGCTGAATGTGTGGCTGATTAATTGAGGTGCCTCTTTAACCACGGACAGCTGTTCCCTAGCCTGGAGATTAAGTCTGAGACAATAGCTCAAAACTTGTTTGAGACACGCCGTGTCAGTGTTTATCTTGCAGCTTTCACAACCTTTTGTTCGCCAAGCTGCAGCGTCGCTACCTACAACCAACCATGAGGAACTTTACGTACTTCCCAGTAGCCCCTATGATCAGGTAACCATTATTTCCACCTATGAGTAATGATTATTCTTATATTCTTACCAATACTCTTTGCTTCCTGCCCCTTCCGGACATGCAGGGACGACGTGCGGTGGGGGGAAGAGGCGACCTATTATCCCCTGAGCAAAAATAATAGGCCCATACTGAGCCAAGTAGAGTGGCTTATTGACTGCTTCGTCCACTGTCCTTGCTCAGCCCCCAGCGCTTGCATTGTAGCTAGTTAGGTTAGTTCTATTGTAAGCTGGGGGAGGGTGGCTGGGTGGGTATGGTTATGGTTGGGGGAGGACAAGAGGATCGTATTAGGCAATTGTATGGTAAAGACAAGGGGAGCCGGGTGGACATGCCGAAGAACACAGGGGAAGGAGCGGCCTGTCAAGGAATCGAGCCAGTGGTCAATAGATCGGCCTAAGCCCAACACACTTCAGACCAATAGACTTGCAGGCTCCAGAAACAGTGTAGGCCTACGTGGACCGCCTATATTCCTACACAGCTTACTGATTACTTTATTTATATTATTCTAATAGACTTCGTTTAACTCAAATTGATTTATTACAACTTTACTTCAATCAAAGGTGAATAGTACGTACTAAATAAAAAATATATCACAGTTGTGATTAAAAAAAAAACAATAACTACAATGCTATGTGAAACAACATAGATCTCCTTGTGGTGTGAACTAATACTCTTTGGCATATGGTGAAGAGGAAAGAGATAAAAAGGTATGTATTTCTTTAGATGTATACACATACCAATAATACTGTAAAGGAGAAAAGGCAGTTTTAAAGATAAAAACCTGTGATTTGCTTTACAGTTACTGGATATCATTAACAGACCAAAAGGTCGGAGATAACTGAACTAGCAATAAAATTGTATCTGCAACTAAAACAAAAAATTGTGGAGTTTTCTTGTGTTCTGAGCAACGGTGTTATGATTTTAGCAATATAAAAAAAGAATATAACAAACACTTTTGACAAGGGGTAGTATGGGGTTGTTATCGAACATATTATAGCATGCTTATCATTCTTTGAGTATCATAAATCTATAAATCGAGACATGTACTTAACAAAGCAAAATACCCCAAAACTTACAATACGGTTCTAAAAATACCAACTCGTAAACGTTTTCAGTTTACCTACTATAATCCAAGTTTGTTAAATCTCTCTGCGGGCATTAGTCGAAAATCAAGTAGTTGTTATTATTATTATTATTATTATTATTATTATTATTATTATTATTATTATTATTATTATTATTATATTGCATGTATAAAGCGTACTTCCATGAACAATTATGCTCAATGCGCTTAACAATTCACATTATCACATTTACAAAAAGAAGAAGAATCATATATTGTTGACACAATACAATATTATATTACATTGACAGGCCATAAAGAATCGTTAGAGCTATTTAAAAAATAATAGTTTTTGTATATATAATTTTGTGTAAAAGATATTTGTGTCCAATTAAACACTCTTTAAACCGTACACATCTTATGGAACATAATTTAGAAATATTGGATGTGCACACTGCCCTCTGTTGTTTTTATGACAATAAGAGATTAAGTTTGCTTTTTAAGATCATCAGACTTAAACATGAATTTTAAGAACTCAGAGTTCAAAGTAACGCTGCAGTTTTCACTAGTTACATTTGAAACAGTTAATCAATATAAAATATTAGATACCCCAAACCATTTAAGTCACGTGACTGTCCTTTATTTTCCGAAAAAAAGATTACACCATATTCTTAGACTTAATACTGAATCAATCAAAAGACTAGCTTTATACGTAGTAATTTTACAACAATTAGTTCTCCATATTAGTCACTACTAAATACTATAATACTGAATGTTATTCTATTTTTATGTAATCTAAAATCTCCAAAAACTGCCAATGGCAACCAATGTCAGTTGACAGTTACATGTAAACATCGCTAAGTATGTATATACCTGATATTTGATCATTACTTTTTTTTAAGCCAAACGAGTGCATCTAAATAAAATCGTATTCACACTTCAACCATTATAGTCTGTTTTAGCTAAAAACGTGGTTTTGGGGCAAGTCACAATGCTGGGACATGATAAATATAGAAAGTAAGCAACAACAACAAAAACCTAATCCAAAAATCTTCCCTTCACATGCTGTGCTAGAGGCGATTATTATAAAAGCCGTAAAGTTTGTTTCAATACAGGGTACACTTACCCCAAAAGACATAAAAAGATGAGAAAATTACTATTGTGCTCTTTAGGGAAAGCATATGAAAGCTTTTCAATTCCTTGACTATAATGGATCACAATACAACCTCTCTCTAACTCTTGCTTTCTCTTTCTCTCTCTTGAATCCCCATACCCACATAGTGCCATATTTATAAAAGTAGAACTTGCTTTGGGATACGAGTTTTAGGTAGGTGCCTATCAGTATTGTTGTTTGAATTCAGATAAAGGTTGTGGATACATTTATCGATAAGTTGTTGCTACTTTACATATCTATAGTCAAATAGTTTCCACCCCTCCCATAGTCAGAGGGCTTGATCAAGATCTATCTAGCTTGTCTTTTCCCGAAACACCCTAGAACTTTTCTAGTTTGTTGGAAAGTTAAGCTTACGGACGAGTGGGTGGATGTGTCATCTTTCTTAGATTTACAAAACATTATGTATCACGTTGAGACAACGACATTACAACTGAGTATTGGCAGCAAAAGAATCAATACGATTTTTTTTTCAAGAATAGCCAATGAATAGTATAAAGCTTAATGACAGTGGCCTTTTTTTAAATTATACTGTTTATTTATCATCATGTAACAACAGCAGCAGCATCAGCAGTTGAAGATTACTTTCGCATTATTCATTTTGATGTGTTTATTTATTTATTTATTTATTTATTTGTTTACTTATTTATTCACTCATTGATTTATTTAATTTTTCGTTCCCTTGCATGGCTGTTCCTCACTAATTATTGTCCTATGCTTTAAAAAGCCAACCGCAGCAAATCGCAGTAGTGAAGAGCGAGCTTTTTAAAGGGAGTATATGAAGCTGCAGGATATAATTCTGTAGAGCCCTTTTGTTCAATTTGTGTGTACGAGACTTCGTTTTTCTGTTGCTTTTTTCCGGCCTGGGTGTGTGAGTAGATACTCTAAACAATGGAGTCTGGTGAAACCATATAGAACAACAAGAAGAGTCCTGTGAGTAAAAGCAAGATTTGGTTTTATTGTAAAAAGGAAAGATGATGTCATAAGGACTGTCCAAAGGGTGTTGATATCTACGAAGAAATCCCACACCTGATTGACCTGAAGAATTACTGTGGATATATAGCGGGAGAGAGGATTAGACAAAGGCATAGGCCTACTTTACTCTCTTGGTTTGGGTATTTGGGTTATATTGTAGTTGTTTGTTTTGCTCTCGAGTGCTCCAATGCAGCAATCCCGAAGTAAAGAGAAACCAATACTCTTACTTGCTGTAAGTAAGCCTTCACCGATATGCCTCTGATATCCTGTTTGCTATAAGAAAACAGTGATAGCTATAAGTAAAACTATTGTCTTCGTCACCAATGGTATCGCGTTTCTTTTAGGCCCTGACGTTCATTTCTTTATCGCCAATATTTTCCATTATCACCTTTTCCTGTGCTTATCACATTTATTAAACCTTAGGCCTACCAATCTATCAATTTCATTATTGGTGTTAACTTCGATACGTTCGCAATAATATTATCCTTATAATTGAGTCACCATTATTATTTTCCCATATTGCCCCTTTCTTTGGCGCCGCCTTCTAACCCCTTAACCCCTCGCCCTCTCTGCTTTCTCTCTTTGAATAACGATCGGCCCAATCACACTTAGGACTTCAATAAAAGAAATCTCTCTTTTCTGAAGTTAATAACATACATGTAGTACACATCATTCTACAAAAGTTTTATTAAGTAGGCCTAGCTGTACATGACTGTGGCAGCTAGTAGTACATGTGTTCTCTAGCTTTAAAAAAAATGAATGCATTCATGCTCCTTGAATCAGAACAGTCGTTAACCTGTTCTTGTACCTGGAAGTTATCGGTACCATTCCCCTCCCCCCTCCCGGCACCCCCCTTCTCTCTCTCTCTCTTCTCTCTCTCTCTCTCAAATTCCCCTCTTCTATTTTCTCAATCATCCAATCGTCTCTCTAAATCATCACTGCACTCTGTGTATATCTCTGTCTCTCCAGCTTCCCAATCTCTCTCTCTCTCTGTCTCCCCCCCCCCCCCCCCCTTGACATTCGTAAAGATCTCGTCAAAGAATAGTCTTATAATCTTGTGGATACCTGAGAACCCCATTAAACAAGAATTCGAACCTTGGGGGCAATTACTGTAAACTAGATTTATTGCCTGTAGTCGTTGTTATTATTTTATAAAGCTTTCAAGAGGCGTTGGTTTGCGTGAAGTTTATTATGTGCTTGATCTGTCACCGAGATAATAGTGAAAAAAAAAATTAATGGGTCTTAAGACGAAGGATATAGAGGAAACTAATCTTGTAGTCATTAAAGAGATAGTGTGTGTAAAAGGGGGAGGAGAGAGAGAGAGAGAGAGAGAGAGAGGAGAGAGTGAGAGAGAGAGAGAGTAGGAGAAGATACAGAGAGGAGAAATGTATAGATGAAAACAAAACAAAAATGAAAATTGATAGAGAAGAAGAGAGAGAGAATAAAAGAATTTACAAGAGAAAGAGAGGGAGGGGGCGAGCGAGCGATAGAAAGTGAGA
Organism: Elysia chlorotica; assembly: GCA_003991915.1. Lineage (NCBI taxonomy): Eukaryota > Metazoa > Mollusca > Gastropoda > Plakobranchidae > Elysia > Elysia chlorotica. Next base: position 152,027 of record RQTK01000438.1, read on the forward strand.
GAGAACATGGAGAGGGGGGGGTAGCGAGATGGGGGGCACAGAGAAAGTGATTATAGGTTAGGCTGACGGCTATTTAACGTTTGCTTTCTACATAATTTGTAAGATATTCTGCTCATACACCTCTCTCTATCTATCTATCTATCTATCTATCTATCTATCTGTCTATCAATCTATCTATCTATCTTTTTATATGTCTGTCTTTCTCTATGCGATTTATTCTGTCCTCATTATGATTCCAGTTGCTAGGTTCATAGTTTTAGACTAAATTTTATGACAGATAGAAAACAATAAATTTCTGAGGAGGCAAGAAAATTAATAAATAAATAAAAACTATTCGTTATAGTGTATATTTGAAAAATAGAAAGTTTAAAATAGAAGGAAAATATAGCTATCTTTGTGGTAAAAATAGCGGGCACATGAATTTTGTTCACCCCTTCCCCCCCCCCCCTCCCCCCCCTTTTCACCTAGTCACTACTTCAAGGAAATTAGAGGAAAGATGTGGTAGATGAAGGCAGTGAGAACAATCGACAATATTGCTGCAAGGATTGACATGGACAAGAAAACGTTGGTAAATTCAGTATTCAAGGAACGAAGAGTTTGGAAGGACATGGTCGCCAAATTACTTAAGCAAGGCACCTAGTGGTGATAAAATTAATGTTTAACACAGATTTCTATTATTGCCATTAAAAGAAATCTGTGATGTTTAACGTCTAGTGGAAGGATTGGTACCACCGTCACGTAAAATACATGTATCTCTAAATCGAGTGTCATAATTATTGCAGAATGGGTCTTATGCTTTTTCTCACAGTGATTGCTGATGATGATGAGTGTCAATTGTTACTTTATAAAGGTCTAATGGGGAATTACCTCAATGGTGTAAATAGGCGTACCTTGAAATCGATTTTCATCATTGTTGACGCATGGTTTTCATGGTCGTTGTGTTTTTTTCTCACCCAAATAATCACTGCTTATGATGATGAGTGTCAATTATTGTTTTTGTTTATAAATGTCTAATAGAAGAATAACCTCAGTGATTTAAGTAGGTGTATCTCAAAATCGAGTGTCATAATTGTCGCAGCAAAAGTTTCATGCCTTTTCTCACAATAATAAATGATGTTAATGAGCGTCTTTTATTAGTTGATAAATGTCTTGTGGAAGAATTACCTCAATCGTGTAAAGACTCGTATCTCTGAAGCGAGTGTTATGATTGTTTCAGCATGGGTCTCATTATTTAAACCCCCCACCCTCCAAAAGAAATCATTACTAGTGATGATAAGTGTCAATTAATATTTAAAAACGTCTCGTGGAAGAATTGCCTCAATCATGTTTATAGATGTATCTCTAAATGGAGTATCATAATGACATTGCTCAGTGTGTGTCTTATGGGTTTTTTTTCTTCCAAAAATCATTGCTGTAAAAATAGTGACAAGTGTCTATTTACAGTTAAAAAACGTCTGGTGCAGGAATTGGCTCAATGGTGTATACACGTGAAGGCATATCTTTAAATTGAGTATCATAAACTTATTGTTGAGCACCACGGGTCTCATAATTTTTTCACCCCACAACCATTATGAAACAAACTAATACGTCTTCTTATATTTATGTGTGTGTACTGTTAAGTGTGTTGACATACCTATCATTGTTATAAAAATCAAAATCGAATAATAGTTTAATTCGTTAATTAGTTGTAAAAGAATTGTTCAGGTTTTTTTTTTCTTTATTTGGTCTTGTTTTTGCGGCACCGACGATTTCTATGTCTCTGTCTCTCTTTTTCTTCCTCTCTCTATCTCTCTCGTTCTCTATCTTTCTCATTCGCTATTTCATTAATCTTGTTCACTCTTCCTCTATTATTTTATATACCAATCTAATTGTGTTACCCGTCGCTATGTCGGTCTGTCTGTCTATCTATCTATCTATCTATCTATCTATCTATCTATCTATCTATCTATCTATCTATCTATCTATCTATCTATCTATTAAAAGAAATCTGTGATGTTTAACGTCTAGTGGAAGGATTGGTACCATAGTGACGTAAATAGATGTATCTTAAAATCGAGTGTCATAATATTGTTGCAGAATGGGTCGTATGCCTTTTCTCACAAGGATTGCTGATGACGATGAGTGTTTGTTGTTAGTTGATAAATGTCTAATGGGGGTATTACCTTAATGGTGTAAATAGGCGTACCTTGAAAACGATTTTCATCATTGTTGACGCATGAGTCTCTATACTCTCATGATTTTTTTTATTTTTTTTTTTATTTTACCCAAACAATCATTGCTTATGATGATGAATGTCAATTATTATTTTTGTTCATTAATGTCTAATAGAAGAGTAACCTCAGTGTTTAAATAGGTTATCTCAAAATCGATTGTCTAATTGTTGCAGCATCAGTCTTATGCCTTTTCTCACAATGATACATGGTGTTAATGCGTGTCTTTTATTAGTTGATAAATGTCTAGTGGAAGAATTACCTCAGTGGTCTAAAGACTAGTATCTCTAAAGCGAGTGTTATGATTGTTCCAGCATGGGGTCTCATAATTTAAACCCTCCACCCTCCAAACATAAATCATTACTAGTGATTATGAGTGTCAATTAAATAAATATTAAATAAACGTCTCGTGAAAGAATTACCTCAATGATTTTAAATAGGTGTATCTCTAAATGTAGTATCACAATCACATTGCTCAACGTGTGTTTTATGGGTTTTTTCTTCCAAATAATCTATCTATCTATCTATCTATCTATCTATCTATCTATCTATCTATCTATCTATCTATCTATCTATCTATCTATCTATCTATCTATCTATCTATCTATCTATCTATCTATCTATCTATCTATCTATCTATCTATCTATTTTCTTATCCTATCTCATCTTATCATATAACTCTATCTAGATCTTCCCATCGATCAGTTTACTGCTTCAGTTATCCATCCATCCATTTATATCGTGATAAATCAATGTCCGGCAGCCATAAGCTAAAGCACTCATCTAGAGATTACTATGGACTCTCGGCCCTAAGTCCACCTGGAGAGGGTAAATCTTCCGACTGTTTGGGATTTGATGCACAACCCCTGGAACAAAAACAGGTTAATTTGAACCCAAGGCTATAGGGCCTACAGCTTTAATGGGTTTCCGCTCACGAATACGTAGGCCTACAGGTTAACACAATCGGAAACGCATTGATAACACACGATTGCAAGAAATACATTTCGAAGAGATCAATGTTGTTTTGTTATTGTTGTTGTTTTTTGTCGTTGTTTTTGTTTTTGTTTTGTATTGGTTTTTTTATTATTATTAAGCAGCAAAAGTGCAGGATAATATTTAATGTTCAAAATCAATAATTAATTTTCTTTTTCAACGTTGGGCAGCGCAGAGTAAGAATTCGTGTCAAGGGACACCAAATATTGGTATTACAACAATTTTACCATTTTGATATACCCGAACTAAGAGCCATAATGCTTCTTATATGACTAACGCTTATTCAATGAATAAAATTTAATTCACGAAAAAAAAAAGTTTTTTTCTGATCTAGAAAGGATGAAAATAATTCTTTATTTTCTTCATAGACCCTATTGCATGTTCTCATATGGCCTATACTTCATTCTGATTACTTGCTCGTTGTATTTTTTTTGTTTTTGTTTTATCTATTGGATACCTATTTATATCAGCAAAATTCGTATAGATTATAATTGTGTTTGTTTCTAAAAATATATTAGCAGTTTTTTTTTTTAAGATTTAAAATATTTAGGACCAGCAATGGGCTTGGGGCTTCATTGAGTTTGTTAAATAGCAAGGTCAAGGTCATAATATCATAATTGACAATAATGTTTATGTCGAAAAATTTACGCCTGTCTCACCTTCGTTCATATCTTATCAATCAGTTGTACTACATTTTCTACAAGCCTACCTCTTTAATTTTCTTCTTCTCACTCACTTACTATTATTTCTTAAGTCTCGCAATCTTTTTATCTCCGCGCTCTTACAAGTAATATAAGATACACTTAAGAGCATCCTTCAAACCGACTGTTAGCATCACACTTATTCCCACTCAAATTAGGTGTCTAGGCGGCCTAATTAATATCCACTTTAGTCTCTAATAATGGAATGCTAATGGAACACCTAGTCACTACTTCAAGGAAATTAGAGGAAAGATGTGGTAGATGAAGGCAGTGAGAACAATCGACAATCTTGCTGCAAGGATTGACATGGACAAGAAAACGTTGGTAAATTCAGTATTCAAGGAACGAAGAGCTACTACTACTACTACTACTACTACTACTACTACTACTACTACTACTACTACTACTACTACTACTACTACTACTACTACTACTACTACTACTACTACTACTACTACTACTACTACTACTACTACTACTACTACTACTAATACTATGAGTAGATTAATTTTCATTGTAACTAAGCTAGAACTCAAAATTATGTTATCACGAAGAAATGCGCCACTCTTTCATGCTCTGAAAAACGCTTATAGGACATAATTATTTGTACAATTTTACTCTCTTTTGCTCTTGATTTCTAAATATTTTTTTTTTTTTTTTTGGACATATAATTCTTAAAAAATTAATCCGCATGTTGTTAATGCTTTTATAGGCCATCGAGTCTTAATCTTGTCTTCTAATTTTAAAATTAATCATGCATCATAACAAAACGGCGCAGTTTGTGCGTTAAAATTTACGCGCTTTAAAAAATTCAATATAACTTTATAAGTGCGTGAACCGAAGAGAGGCTTATGCATTATCTACACTTTGTAGTTTTTTCGTTTCTGTCCGAAAATCTGTATTTAAAGAAGAAAAAAAAACGTCCGTCTTATTGCCATTGTTGCATTTAAATTTCCGACGGATAAGAGTTTTTTTTTTTCAGTTTTTTTGCTCAAAATAAAGAAGAAAATAAAAAATAGGGTTGGCGTAACTTAAAAATTATGCCCACGTAAATCAATGACACTCAACTACTGAATGGCACATTTTTGTAATTAATGTCCGTACCCCCGCTAAAAAGCCTTTATTAATTCAATGTTGGACTTAGCTCCAATAAGATGATTAAACTATTAATTATTATCGTTGTTATTATTATTATTATTATTATTATATTATTATTATTATTATTATTATTATTATTGCGAATCAAAATTTCCATCATTATCTCGCTTGTTTGTAACCAAGCACAACTCTGAGCCGAAATAAACATTCGGCCCACTATAAGGCTTCATGCATCACCTAAATCTCGATTACATAACACCGCGATAACTTAAAGAATTGAAAGGTTCCCCAATTTAGGTTTTAGAAAGGGATCTCGGCATATTATAAGATAGGTAAAGGGTTTAAATTGGGGCCAGCAGATTCTAAACTCGAGGTAGAGTGTCAACACAGTCCGCAGCGAGAAAGCAAATCAATAGCAGTCAGTATTTACGTCACGTGGTACTTGTAGTCAGGGTGATGACCTTTGGTATAAAGCTTCTTATTGACTAAGCACTCTTTTCCGCGCCCGAGTCAACATAGTTCTTATATAACAAATGTGAACTGTGTTATACATGAAAACATATTCTTCTTTTAAGTAGAAATTGACATAAATAGTTTTTAAATTTCAATATTCTGAGTTTTTCAACACAAACTATTTTATTTATTGTATTGTTATTTTCATTCTCGCGTAAGAATTTGAATACCTTGAAATCCAACATGGCGTTGTGTGTTATGGAAGAATGCGATAGCGATTTGTAACATAGAAAAGGATAGTTTTGTCCTAAGAATTTAACAAAATATTCTCTTTTAACTTTAAGTTAAAGAATAATTTTCTGCCAACATAATTCTCATTGAAAACGGCAACAAGACAGACATTTGAAGAATATATGGTGCTTTTTTGAGTGATAGATAAACATCGTTATTGGATCAACCTGTACAGGGATAAATCCACGACTTACAGAAAAGGCTATGTTTGAATCAAGTTAGAGACATTGATAGCAAGATGTCATGAGCTGATCAAATATCCTGATAGATACCTGACAGCTTTGTTTTGTCGCTTTTGACGGCAATTTTCGAGCGCATTGGGTTTATTTGTTCAATGATGAACGATTCATTGAGGTATGTGAATTTTAATTTTTTAGTTATTTTGGTTGTGAAAAGACCTAGAGATCTAGATCTAGGTTATGTACTTCCTAACTTGAAGACCACAACCAGGTGATTTCCTGAACGATAAATTAGCTATATGTAGGAAACATATAATTTTCAGGCCTGGTAGATCTCTCGCACACCGCACAATCATACACAAAATGAGAGAGAGAGAGAGAGAGGGGGGGGGGGGGGGGGGGAGGAGATGACATGAATATATTTTGATGACCTGATCATGTCATAAAAAAAAAATAAATAAATAAATACTTAATATTGTCATTCACTTGTGGCAAGTCTATGGCTAATTCGTACTGTACTGTATTTGAAATAAAATAATTATCTCACTATGACATTAGTTTGTTTGTAAACCATAGTTTAAAAAAATACTTTGTTTGTCTTTGATTTTGTTGTTGTTTCAAACCTACAGTAATCTATTTTCGGATACTTTAAACAAGTAATCATTATAAAAAAAACTTTTCATTTAAAATGATTTACTTTAACAAATTTTTTTATGGTTTATCTTAGAATTCTATTACTATTCATTGCTTTTTTTTTTTTAAACAACTATTTAGACAAGTTCTTTTTTCTCAAAATATTTTTCTGTAACTTAACAAAGTAAATTTTATTTCTGATCAAGAATTTATATTACTGAACTCTTATTAATCAGTTGTACTCACATCTCTATGATGCAAACAATGAGCTGTTTTTTTTTGTTTTGTTTTTTGGTCCTTTCATCAGCATTAATTTGGAAACTGTTTTTCAAATGATGTCATGTTTATGGAATGAAAGTGAAATATAAATCCAATTCTAATCTGCTTATAATTCTCTTATCTCCATTTTTCCAGCCCTCGTAAAGACCCTCCTGGAGGTCAACAACAGGGTCAGTACTGGAACAGTGGCACTTCTGACAAGATGGAGAAATATGAAAAAATCAACAAGATTGGCGAAGGTTCCTATGGTGTGGTATTCAAATGTCGAAACAGAGAAACATCACAGCTCGTGGCAATCAAGAAATTTGTGGAGTCTGAGGAGGACCCCTTGATAAAGAAGATAGCCATGAGAGAAATCAGAATGTTGAAAGTAATTACTGTTTCCTTTTTGTACCTCTAAACTAATATCGTCCCTAATGTACTGCTTTAAGTGAACAAATGGGGTTTCTTTTCAAAATTTTCCTTAATTTTAGAGAGCTCTGTGATTTACTTTGAAGTACAATGCATTTAAATCACAATTTTGGTGGAAAATGATCATATGTCAAGCACTTTTTTGTTGGTTTATTTCAATTAAAATACTCATGGTGGGAATTTTTCTTTGAACTTGTTTTGACTGTTAAAAAGTGTGAGCCAGATTAAATTCGAAGAAGTGTGCACACACAAAAAATGTTTTCAATAGTTCTGCAGTCTTCCTAAATGTATGTGAAATTTGTAATTTTTCTAGACCAGATCATGGGCAATGTTTATTTATTTGTTCTTCTTTTCACTTTTTCAGCAACTCAAGCATCCAAACTTAGTCAACTTGATAGAAGTGTTCAGACGCAGAAAAAGGCTACACCTTGTATTCGAATATGTTGATCATACAGTCCTTAACGAGCTTGATAGATTTCCAAGGGGGTGAGAATAGTTTTTGTATGATTTTCTAGTCCTTTGATTTGTAATCGTGATTAAAGATAGATCCAACTTTATTTTGACTAAACTTAAACCATTTTGTCGCATATGAGATTTCAAATAATGTTTGATACCAAATAAATACTAAAAATGAAACACCACCTTTATATGAAAATGTGAGGCTACAAACTTGAAGGCATAACTGTACATATGTTTGTAAGCAGTCTTTCACAAATATTGTAAACATGACTTTTGGCTTTTGAGCATTTGATAAAGATCTATCTTTGTTTTAAAAAAAAAAAAGGGGGTTGGAAATTGTTCTGCATCAAAACGTCTAACAATTATTTATAAACTGCTCCAGAAAAGAATTTTGGCTTCTTTAAATTCTCAGTCAGAGGCAGCTCAACATTACAGAAAAATGTATATTTTATGTCTAGTAGGAACCTCTGATAGATATCAAAACAATAAATTCATTTTTATAAAATTTGATATCTTAACCCATATTTTTTATTTATAATTCCAGGGTTCCAGAAAAAATCGTTCAGAGAATTATCTACCAGACATTATTAGCAGTCCATTTTTGTCATCAACATAATGTGAGTAAAAAATGATGATAACATTAGTCTTGATAATTCGGTAGTGTTGATTTTCTTACAAGATCAATTTAAATGGATATTTACTTTAAGATAGTATAGGCATTCTGCAAATATCAAACATGAAATCTCAAAGCAAATACATGAGACATCATGCTTAAATCCCAATTTGTACTACCTATTGTAATTTCAGGTATCCTGGCATGATCTAGCCACTCATAAAGCCCATAAGGAATCTTTTAATTTTTGTGTTTGGAGAGGTGACAGTTACATTATAGTTTGACAAAGTGTCTAAAGTAATATTCTGCTGTGCAGTTAATATTGTAAAATGACAACTGGTTGGATGGAATGCGCAAATAGAGAGTGTAAAGACATTTTTAAAAATTACACCCTGTTAGAGTAATGTTCGAAAATATTTCATGTGACAATACATTTTCTCCAAAAATATATGTAACTAATGCACTGTAGCTAACTTTGAATTAATGCATGTGCAGCGGGAATTTGTTTCAATAATTCTACTTTTGTTTGTACTAATGTAATTTTTTTTTTATGAAAGATAAGTTATGGCCAATCTCAAAATGAATATATTATGATCACCTAAGTGTTTTGCTTGTTTGCTTATATAAATGCATAATATATTTTTTTCATTTTTTACTTTCACCTATTACTGGCTTGTTTGTAAATGGAGCTGAATGATCGACTTCATGTAAATGACTATACCTTTCTACTCTTGGCAATTTTCAGACAATCCACAGAGATGTAAAACCAGAGAATATTTTAATAACACGAGGGGGGCAAGTCAAGCTGTGTGATTTTGGTTTTGCAAGGGTGCTCAGTAAGTTTGTCTCATTTTAATTTCAACACATGCCAGATCAATGAAAATATGTTATTTTGGTTTATTTCTCTCAATGCTCGTTTTGCTTCAGAAAATGATTTGACCTTACAAAGTGAAAATAAAAGGATTAAATCCATCAGGTAAATGTTGCGTTTAGGTAAATCTTTAAATAAAAAATGTATTTAGAACAAGTGTATGCCACTTAAGTATTCAAGTTATTATCTTAAGATTTAAAGATTCAAAATATTCAATTTTGCTCTTCATTGCCCTTTAACAGGCACTTTTTTTGGTTCATACAGCAACATATACACAAAATGGCAATATAACTTTTCTTTTAACGTAATATCCAAGATACACAGAGGGAAAAACAGTAACACTAACTTAGGTTTATCCTTGTTATAATATTAATATATCTCTTTCTCCCTTCTAAAACATTTTTTAATGTCTTGCTCCTGTTTCCCTAATCAGCTGGTCCAGGTGGGGAGTACACAGACTATGTGGCCACACGGTGGTACAGAGCGCCTGAACTGCTTGTTGGCGACACCCACTACGGGCCGCCTGTGGACGTGTGGGCCATCGGCTGTGTGTTTGCCGAGCTTCTCACAGGGGAAGCAGTGTGGCCAGGGAGATCAGACGTGGACCAACTCTACCTCATTCGCAAAACTCTGGGTGAGTTGATGATCTGTTCTTTTTTTTTTTTTTTCACATATTCAAATGCGTGGTAAGTATGGTTATTGTTTATAATTTCAAATCCATGTTATATATAGTTGTTGACACTTGAGGATTAAGAACAATTTTGGATAAGAAAACAAGTTTTTGTTTTGTTTTTGTTTTTTTTATTACATGTTAAAATACACCCTTTTCTTTTTCATTTATAAAATCATACTCGATAATTATTTTATGTTTTTGCATAAATAAGGCTGATTTCAATGCACCTAAATGAAACTTTACATTTCTGTTATCTTAAATGCATATTCAGTAATCATCATGTACATTTTGACACACACTTAATAAAACTTCTGATTTTGAATGAAATTATTTTCACACTATATGGATTTATATTTTTCATGAACTTAATCTAAATTAAGTTTTAATGTTTGATATGTAACAATTAGACCGCATCAAAATGGTATTCTTTAAATAGCATTTTTCAACTATTAATTCTTGAAAAATGTAAATTTCCATTAACCTCGGCTTGTAGAGTGATTTTACATGCTTTCTTTATTTAAAATGTTTGTATCCATGTCATGCAATAGCATGTTGGATTTGTTAGACTTACAAACATATTTGTTTTCATTTCCAGGTGACCTTATTCCTCGACACTTAGAGATTTTCTCAAATAATGCTTTTTTCAAAGGCATGAGCATTCCAGAACCAGACAGATTGGTAAGACTGCTGATCACATGTACCTGTCTCTAAAACTTAACCTTAGTTATAACAATGATAATTGAATGAATTTTTTGCATACATGCCGCTTCATCTTCTTCAGTCACTCATATTTTGTATAGACTAATATTTTTCTTTTCTTTCTTTCTTTTTTTCTTAATTTATCTTTCCTTATTGATATTCAATATAATCTTTGGTTGTGTAAAGTTAAATACATCTTTTTACATGCCTAAAGGGGTCTCTAGAATAACAAAATATTGAGATTTGTATATTTAAATATCTGCTCTTTATATCCCTAAAGGTGCCATTAGAAGAACGGTATCCTGGAATGACACCAACTGCAATGAACTTTTTACAGGTAAGTCTTTGCTTGGGTTCCGGAATACTCCTATGAAGATTTTGTCTTCTACAGAGAAATTGAAAGGGAAATAAATACATTTATTAAAGATCAAAGTTTATTATTTGCATGTGTTTTGTTTACATCATAACTTAAAACTTTTGATAAAAAATATTAGTAAAAAAAATAAAAGGAGAGGTTGACACAGCGTTGGGGACCAGAAAATGTTGTAATGAGATTCCATAACTAAGCATTTAGAGGGGTAAGTTTTACTAGCAAAAGTAGTTGTTGTGGTAGAAAGAATTGTAGCTGGAATTAGAATAAGTAAAATTGTAGTTGTTGGTGTTTTTGCATTTGTAGTATGTACAATAATAAGAGTGGCTGTAAATATTAGCATTTTAAGATTCAACAACATTATTAGTAGTTCTCAGGGTAAAATAAATAAAAAATTTTGAAACACTATCTCTTCCTCTCACATTGAATCCTCTCTATTTTCTTTCTCTTGAAGAAATGTGTGATGATGGACCCTGCTGAGCGCATGACATGTGCTGAACTGATACAACATCCATACATGGATATCAACAGAGAATCAGGACTAGAATTCTCAAAAAACAAAGTGGAATCTAGCATGAGGAAAAGGCAGAATAATTCTCGCATCAGCAACTATCCAGCTGTAAGTTAAATTAAATCATACCCTTATCTTCATTTAAACAATTTTGGTGAAATATTCACTGAAAGTTAAATTATTAAATTAAAGAAAAGGTAGCCTTTTTTTATTTATAAATACGAAAATTTTAGGATAATTGTAAGAATTTTCTGTATCTCAATATCATTAGATTTTTTGTTTTCATCTTTGGTTTTTAATAAAATTATTCTGACCAATTTGTTAAGGTTTCAACCTTTTTGGTTCAACATTTCTGCAATATTCATTGTTTAGTTAGATACAGTACTTATACAGATTTTTTAAAATATAAAAACAATGAAATTGGAAAGATTTTCAGTTGAATATGCATAATATTCACTTGACTTTAGAACATTATATTTTGCGAAAAAGACTATTTTCAGAATTTTTTTTTTGCCATCTTATCTGCTTGAAAAAATTTTTCAAAACATAGGTAGCAGCTTTATGATTATGAATTAAAATTGTCAATACTTTCGTGTTATTTATAAAAGATATATTAAAATGATAACTAAGAAATTAGTCATAACCAGAATAGTGTGAATCTTCTTAGATATATCTAAACCATATGACTAAATATTAGACTGTAGCTTAAAGCAGCACTTGAAATGATTTTGTGTTAATAATAACCTTTGATAAAACCATGTGGGGCAAATCATTATGTAAATGCATTCTCTCAAAATAGACTATTATCTGTCTTTCAGCCACACCAACTAAATGATCCATTCAACTTTTTTGGTCCAACATTTATGCAAAATTCATTCTTAAAGTAGAGGCATATAACGATTTTTTAGAATATAAAAATAATGAAATTGGAGAGAGGTTTTCAGTTGATCGATATGCATAATATTCACTTGACTTTTACAACATTATATTTTGCAAAAATAAACTATTATCTGTATTTCAGCCATACCAACTAATACTCCAACTTCCCTAGAAATGATCAGCTTTTATAGCAATCTTTGGAAGCCATGGTGAATTCATATATGCAATGAATCGTGATGTAAACACATTCTCTCCAAATAAACTATCCTCTTTCTTTCAGCCATTCCAACCCTTACCCCAACTCCCTGCGGGCCCCAACAACTCAACGTCCCCTGTACCCAACCCAAAGTATCAACCGGCCAGCAAGCAGAAGCAGCGGTTTGACCACTTACCGAACATCTGACTCTTTGGCCAAGGGGTTCCTCGCTACGATGGAAACTAAGTGAGCTGGCAGCGCAAGCTCAAGACATGTCACTGAATATTGGTAGCTTCTTACTTTAATAATAAAAAAAAATTCTATACTTTTGGGATAAAATTTTCTCTGATTGTTAAAGTTGACTTTTTTTTTTTTACATCCTAACAGTTTGAATAGAAATGGATTCATTTTTTAAATGTGCACAATCTACATGCTGCATCGAGTCCAAATCAAATACATATATGGAAAAGCATGTTTATTAAGATTTTTTTTTTTTTTTCAAAATGTTTTCAGCAAAAGTAGGAATACTTACATATATATATTTTTTTAATTACAGTATGGTTCCTTGCAAGACTTTGAAATATATTTACACAGAACAATAACGGCTATTAGACCTCTATTCTTTTGTTGAAATTATTTAGTGCATGCATCTGATCTGGATTGTTGGCGAGACATAATTTTTTTTTTTTTTTTTTTACTTCTTTTACTTTTTTTGGTTATGTTTTGTTTTCTTCAATGCTACATAAAGTGTTGCAGCCAAAGCGCTAACAAAGGAGAAAAGAAAAAAAAAAGAGTGATACTATCCAGCTTTGTTGATAATTTTAGTCTATAATTAAAGTGACTTGCTACCAGTACCCAGTAAAATGTCTGACTTGTTGGAAGCCAACCTACGCTAAACTACATCCTGGAGTGTTTCCTATGAACCCTGGAGGCCATGTTTCATCAACAATCATTGACAGCTTCCCTCTGATCATTTTTTTTTTTAACTTAAAATTTTTTTGAAGTTTAGTGTTAAAATACATACAATACGACTCATGACAGTTATCATTTCATGACATCTAAAGCATCAGCTATACATATCATCCAATGACAAAATGTACTCCCTCATGATAATGAGAGATGTAAAGTTTGCACTTGACGGTTTCGTGATTTGAAAAACTTCTTACCTTAGACTAAAAAAAAAAAATGGTGATTTTTGTTCACCTTTTTTGTTATCACTGAACATTCATTTGAAGAGGAAAAGAAAAAGAAAATCTTTCATGCAACAACTTTTTTAGGAACTTTTGAGGTGTTTTTCCCTTTATTTTGCCAGCACCCCCAATTTTATTGCACCATTCGTTGTTCACATCAATGTTGAATATCAAAGTCTATAAACTAACATATGAGATGCTGCTGTTATCATTCAATGTAATTTTACTATTGGTTTTTAAAGAAAATCTTAGTAGAAAATCCTGCATACATAATTATATATTAATTGTTTTAAAATGACAAACAATTAAAACAAAATGGACAAATGAGAAGTGAAAACTGAAATTACCAGTAACAAAACTTGCCATAGAACCTACTTTAATATTACATGTTGTCTATCAATGCTGTATCATACAAGGTGATATTATAATAATACGTTTATTTTTGTGTGCTGTGTGCTGAGCAGTGTTGTGTTTCTCTCTGTCTGTCTGTCTCTCTCTCTCT
>RQTK01000438.1:166323-182002 GCA_003991915.1 Elysia chlorotica
TCTCTCTCTCTCTCTCTCTCTCTCTCTCTCTCTCTCTCTCTCTCTCTCTCTCTTTTTTTTTTATTGCCTTAAGTGATAGCTTTAAAGGCACAAATCAGGGATTTGTCAATTGAAGCTCTGCAAACCTGTAATAGATTTGTTTGGAAAAAAAATGTAATATAATGGATATGTCAAGACATAAACCTTTCTTGAGTTCGGAAAAATTGTAGGAAAGCTGTATTACAAAATTCATCCATAAAAAAAAACAATAACCCAGCAACAGACATTTAAAAAAAGGGGGCATATAGAATATGCTTTCATTTTTAAAAACTCTTGAGATCTAAAGCAAGCAATTTTATATTTTGAAATTTCTCCTTAGTAGTGTTGATTTTCTGTTAATGATCTTTGCTCATTTTTTTCTCATTGAAAGATGTTTTTTTAAATATTGTTTCCTGAATGTTCAAGGTTGTTTTTGTTTTTTGTTTTTTTAAAGCAATGTCTTTTTTTTAAAGAATTTATTTGAATGTTTTTTTTTATTTCTCTGTTTAAATTACTCACCTAATGCTTTGATTATGATTTTAACGACTACTAAATTTTAAAATTGTTTTTGGGTGATCACAGAATTTCGCAAAATTGCACAAGTTAAGTATGCTTGACAAGTTTTACCACCAAATAAAAGTTATGTTATTTGAGACAGGTATTTAAGAGTGTTTGCTAGAAAGATCATGATATCCCTTTTTTTTTTCTTCATACGAACCAAGTTTAAATTATGTTTTATTTCACTTGAGCTCAATTGTGATGAAAGAGGATGAGGTATGTTTTATATACCTTTTATTTGTTTCTTAAACAAAAGTAAGTCTACATACCAAAGACCTTAATTTTTGCATGATTATTTTGCTCACCATCTATGTGTAAAATTGAATCTTATTGCGAAACTATAGTATTTTATAAGTATGATAGGATAGTTATAAGAAAAAAGTTGCTCGATAACATGTGAAGTAAAGCTTTTTGTGAAAATTTGATTTTTTTTCTTTGATTGAAAACAAAAATCCTTTTAAAAAAGATTGTTTGAGATTTGCTTTGACTTTTTGACATGTAACCATAACACATTATGTGTGTGCGTGTGTTGATGTGCACTAACAAAAGCTTGCCACTTGCCTGACTGTCACTAAAAGTTTCTGCACCCACTGTTCTCTCACAGCGAGTTTCACAACCTCAGTTTCTATCTAGGAGTTCATCAAGATGTAAAGATGGAGATAAATTGGATAAATAAATATTTTGAATCATGAGACCCCTCGACGTAACTTTACAAACTTTTACACTTATCGTAAAGGGAGATTGTAGTTTTCCTTTCTTTAAGCTGGGAACCTCCATATTGTCATAATATTTGCCATATTGTGAAGAAACCAAGTTTTGTAAAGCTAAGAAGTCATGCCATCTGGGAGTATCATTTTACCCTTCACAAATTATACAGAAAATGGGAGATTTAAAGCGATGGGTATTTTAAAGGGTACATGAATACATTTTTTTTTTTTAATATCATAAAAGAGAAAGATTTTTATTGGTGATAATTTGGGACGTTCTCATATCAAGACTGCTGATGAAATATGGCCTTCAAGGATTTTTTTTTTCATCCGTTTTGTTAATTCTAAATTGTTATGTTCATTCTTTGTTTTTTGAACATATCGTTTGCAAATTTATCAAATCTATTATCATATTTTGCCTTTCCGAAGAGGATCACATGCAGTCCTTTTTGATTATCAGGTTTTTGGTCTGCTTTGTCATTTGGAAGCTGACTTTTTCTTCTAGGGTGATAGATTTCAAACTTGCTTAAAATAAGATACTAGTGGATGGGAAGACAGATGCAAGTGGCATAGCTTTGTTCTTTATTTCGAGGAGAGATGAGAAGGATTTTTAACATTAAAAGTTAATAAAAATGGATGTTGTAGTCTCATTTTATTCAATGAATGACATAATGCCATGTGTTGTTTGTGTCAAGAAAGTAAAGTGCACATTCAACTTCGTTTTGGTTACATGTAAGTCAAAGTAAGTTGTAACTATGTCTTTTTTATGAGGATTATATCAAGAAAAAGAGTGATGTGTTGCAGGTTTAACCCAATAGTGTGAAGTTTGTTACCTTTGTTTCTCATGTGATGTTCTCGTCAAGATTAGAAAATTCAATAAGAGGAAGGGATAGAGAGAGAACGAATGAGAGTGGCAGAAATGGAGAAAAAAAAAGTCTGTGATTTTCGTATAATTCTTTAGGTTATTTTATCTATATAAATGTCTTGTCTTCAATGTATATTAAACATAACCTAATGAATTTTTATTGTGATGCACATGTATATATACAAAATTATAATTCATTATGTGTCATTTAATTTTTGTGTTATTTAATCCTTTTGTGTAAAAACACTCGTGAATGTAAGGATACCCAATTAAGTACACTGCTTCGATTTTTAATAATAAAGAGTATGCTTTTCCCTTGCCTGACACAATAGCTGTTTTGACTATTTAGAAAAAGTATGCAACAATTTGATTTAGAAAGCTTCAGCTAATTATTTTTTATGCACGCAAGAAAACAAAATTACATGAGCAATTTTTAATATTGATTAACATTATTATTTTTTTCCCTTTACATAGCATTTCAATGTCCCTTGTCCTGAACACATTCAGTAAGATAATAATTGCGATTGTTTCAAAATCTTCATTTTCTCATTCGACAACCATGGATGTCCATCATCACATGTGCTCTTTTAGGTCTACTCAGTTGGTTTTCCTTCTTTTTTTTTTTTTAAATTGTTAATGTACAACCAGATAATGATTCAGGAGCCCTAAGAATTTAATACTGTTGACAAATTAATCATTTGTTTCAAGATATAGTTTAAAAAACAAGGTTTATGGTGACAACACGGTAATAATTAAACACAGCACACTCTTATGGACAAGATGCTTTCTCAGTAGAGCTTCGACAAGTTAGTACACAACAATTTTAACCTGTGTGAGTGGAAATGGGGCTTCCATTTGACAAGCAGAAGTAGTAGTCATAGCAGTCTTATGGCCTTTTCATCTGTAAGAAAACATAATGTCTTTATTCTGTTCATACCAAAGATCTCCAGAGTAATGCCTGTTGTAAATTGTTTTATTATCATCCTTTATGTAAAATGTGTCCGGATCTTTATTTTTTTATTCAATATGTTAGGGCTAATATCATAATTGACTCTCATTTGAAGCCATACATATGTAAAAAAAAAAAAGTTAAACCTTTGTAAAAATCATTTTAATGAGACTATAACTATAATTGTTGTATGATATATTTTTCTAAATGTCTCATTTTTCAGGATGCATTCGAAATAGCTTTGTTGCCCCTCATCTGTATTGTTGATTTCTCTCACGAATAAAATGAGACAATATAATGACATTGACGATTTGATTAACCCATTGTAATTCATACTGATCTGAATAGCCATTTAGAATCAGATTTTGAATTTTTAGTCTAGCTCCTGTTTTATTTTCACTCTTTCTTTTTTTTTTTTAATGAAAGAAATAACAGTTTTTTGGCCTTGTTAAGGTATTTTGATTGAGACTTACATAAAACATATAACTTGTACTATTGGCAATGTTAAATTTTGAAAAGGTATAAGTTCATATCTTATACCTACATGTATGTGATATCAGATTCAAAAAGTATTTGAAATCAGAGCTCATTATTGAAAAAGAAACATATCTACAAATAATGAGAGTCCATGTGCTTTTGTTGTTGTTTTCATCAACTCCCCTGAATTAAAGGAAATCACAATAGTGCACATTTTTTAATGCTATAGGCAGGGATGAATACATAAACTTTCAGGTCAGTTAATCCTTGATATTTGCTTTTTGGTTAATTAATTTTTGCTAAATCACAACGTGAAAGATTTTCTGTCTTTGTTTTTATCATGTAAAAAGAACGCTGTTTAGTACTAGATGAACATCACGCAAGGCACTTGTTTTTTTTTTAAAAGAAAAATTCATATTTGTTACTACTTAATTGCACATTTGTTTATCAGTGTTTATACCCATTATTTTCCCTTGGGCAGAAATTTTAATGCACCATATATATCTTAATGATATTGATAATAGAAATTTTATATTTTTTTCAAATCTCTAATAAGGCAGACGTTATTCACTCCTCATAAATTTTAAGAACATTGATATTGGAAAGAAAGAAAAAAACACCAAACATAGCCTCTTTTCACCAGGTTTTGTCCCTTTATCCTATTCTTTCAACTTCTGCATCGATTTGCAGGTTTCTCATTTACCTTAGTTTGCAACATGTGTCAGAATATATTTGTAAGAAGAAAAAAAAAAAGTAACATTTATTTCCTTCACCATTTTGGTTTATAAGTTTGTTTTACTGTACATTTTATTTCCATGATCCTGATTTCTTTCCTTCTTATTGGTGTCATAATTTGTAATTCCCATCACCAGTTTCATTGTTCATTATTTTTTTAAACACTCAACAGGGCATGTGATCAACACACATACTACAATACGATTTATTTTCAATGATGTTACTATTTTTTAAAGTAAGTCCCTAAATTTGTTCTTTTTTTTTTTTCTTTCCTATATACAGTAGTAACAAACATTGTAACTAGTTAATAAATGTTGAAAACAAGTATGTTGTGAGTTCAGTTCTTTATTGTTGTTTTAAAACTAATTTAGCACATTTTAAAAACATTTTCATTTAATCTAACTTCTGTGAAATACAAATTGTAGTTAACCCCTGCAATAAAATATCACTATGATAACATGTTGAACAATTACAATGTCTGTAAAAAAAAAAAAACACATTTGTCTATTGAGAAAGGATTTTTAAAACTATTGTTTGAAGGCTTGGACTTAGTGCAAAATCTAAGTTAAGAAGAGCTGTTCTGATTGAAATAGTAGGGCAAGGACACCTTAATCTGCTCCCAATTTAAGATGATTTTTTTATTTGTATGAGATAATGAAAAATATTTGTTTACTGATATTAATGTGCCACAATCTGTTTAAGCATCTGAAGCTTGAATAATTTTTTTTTAATTCTTAGATTCTAAATTTGGATGCATAATTCACAGTGTAACTGTCTAAATCACACGTCCAGTAAATTAAACAAACCCTCCCAAAAACCCTTAATTTTAGCAACACATAGGAGCAAGTCATTGAATTCCTTGTGAGGATATAATGAAGTTTCTTATGCACTGTATGATATCCACAGCTAGCTAGTCTGAAATGTATTTACGGAAGATCAAATCGGCCAAGTTCTATATAAAACAACCATAAATGCAGATAAATTTAAACAGAAAGATTCAACTTCATGTATGACATAATAATGGACAGTTTGTTCTACACTATAAAGCTATAAATCATAATGTGAAAAGTGTGAAAGGGAGGTAAAAGTTAATATTTATTGGACATTCATCTTCTTAGTGTGAGAGTTGATGAGCTGATAAATTATTTCTTTCAATTATACATTATAAAGAAATAACATTCAACCAAATGCATGAAACTTGGCCTTATAAATTGCTCTAAAATTTAACACTGACAAATATTTTTTTGGTGGACCAATTATTTCATACAAGAAGGCTTACTTTTTTGCAGAATGAAGCATCCTAAGAGCAATACTAACTGACGCCTCTTTTCAGTGGCACAAACCTCAATAAGCACATGGAGAAATAAAAAAAAAAAAATGAAAAATTGGCGCAATTCCAGTGTGGAGCTTCTGAACAAAATTTTATTTTAAATTCTACTAGTACTAGGTAAAGCTATATGTTCTGAGGTTAAAAGTTAGAACCAAACTCTCACCACTTTTTCTTTTATTAGTGATGATCCGATTTTACCTGTAAGGAAAGGGAATGAATTAAGCATGGCCAGAAAAAGAAGGAGACAAGTCGTTTACACTGTTAGTATAATATATACTAAACAATATATAATTGAAGTTCATATAAACAAATACATATTTTTCATCAGGAAACAATTATGTGACAGATGCTATAGGTATAGAGCATTATCTATAACAAATGATCTTGATGAAAATGAAACATCAATGTTCATATTTTGTACAGCACATGGACTTGTGTCATCTTTCTTTTTCCTAGGCAACACAATACATTTATATAAAAAATTAGTTTAAATTTCAGTTCCAAAACAGATGGGGGGAAAGAATGACATGTACTCTAAACTTTTTTTCTCTGTTCATGACAAACAATACAAAAGTTTCTGGATTTTGCCTGAACAATTTTGATATCTTTTTAATTCTACAACAATAAAAGTACTTTTGCTCAACAACAATAATAAATGAATTATTTTCAGAGATGGGAGAAGAAACTAAAATGAAAAGAGAACCAACATACTTTGTTTAAAAGCTATGAAACTCATATTATAATATAAAACGGAATGAGATATGTGTAAAGCATGAATAATCATTCAAAAATGTATTGCGAAAATGCACACAATATTGTCCTGCAGTAGCATTTTACATCCACCCATTTATCACAGAGATAAAAAAAAAAAAAAAAAAACAGCTGCAATCAACTGAACAAAAAAGTTAATAAAACCATCTAGTATTCGAAAACGTATTAATCCCTCTGATAAGTCCTTAAATGAAATAATCATAGTGCGCTAGTTAGAATCAATGTTTTTCACCACTTGATTTCCATAATTATAACTTTGATCTTCATTGATCATAGATTTGAAAGACAACAAGACACAATGCACCTTTAAAAATCAAGTCCCCATTGTACATGAATATTTTTCTCAGAGGTTTTTATCACAACTACTGTTTGTATATATAATTTAAAACAAAGTTCATTACTTTATTTTTCATATAAACAATAGTATTATTCACTACATTACTTTAACATTGATTAATAAGTACAATGTATAGATGATCATATATGACAAAAAATGGTATGAGAGAGGCAGCAATGATAATACAACAGGTCAAATATGTTGACTACAATAAAACAATTATACATGCGCCAAAAACCAAAGACACCTTTTTCTGCAGACTTTATGGAAATAATTACATGCAAAGTTCAAAACAAGTCGATTAAGATATGGTGCATCCACTGTTGTTTTTTGGGTCTTTGTCTGACATTGGGGTTTCCTTTTCCTTGACAGTAGGCAACGGTGCTGGGGTCTCCTCTTTGCTTTTCTGCATGAGAAAAGACCAGAGATGTTCTTTTATCCACATTCTTAGATTTCACTTACTTGGGTACCAAGTTTTAATTACTGGAAATAACTTGTGAGTTGAGGGTAAAGGTAAAAGTAGAATTTGGTTACTTAACATGGTGACAATAAACAGGCTGTACTGTGGAAGGGACCTCAGAACAGGGTAAACTAGACATGGCCTGTCACATAATACTGACACCCACCCAACCAGTAAGGAAAAATGAACAGGGGATTGAACCTAGACGTCCTGCTTCAGGAGAAAAGTTCATATGAAAAGTTACACAAAGTGAGAGGGAAACAAAAGTGTTTTTTTTTAAACCTAAGAACTTTTTAGGTATATGAAGGTATCATACATACAGAAAATTGTCAAAATATCGTTTTTTAATTGTTTAAAATACTTATATAGCTATCCTTGTCGAGAGTAGGATGATTACAGAACTGGATACATAACTACACATACTTGTTTGAGTACGCACAAATGAAACCTCATGTCAAAATTTATAATATGTAAAAAAAAAAATTTAAAAAAAAACACACAAAAAACACTGTGTCACAGCTGTTTAAATTTGTGTGGATTGCTGCAAGCCTTATCAACATACATGTTAAAACACAATGTCTTTCTACAATCACCTTTTACTGTAAATATCATGATAAGATGCTTTTTCTAACATAACATATTAATGAAAATAATTTGATTAGACGCATTTCCATGTTCACATTTAAATGTAGGTATTATGGCAAGATGCCTTTCCATGATCACATATTAACATAGATATTTTGTCCAGAATCCTGCTTGTATTTATCGCATATATATAAAAACTTACTTTTACTGGTTGTGGTTTTGGTGCATTCAATGTGCTGAACTTGCTGTAGACATCAGCAGACCAGAGCTGGTGCAGAGCAGGTGCTTTATACTCCTCAGGACTCACCAGACCATATGTGGCTTTGAGCTCCAGTTGAGGGGCATCGAATGCCACCTTTTGATGATAACTAAGTTGCAGCAAAAGGAAGAGAAAGAGTGATGTTAAATATGAGTTTTATGTAATACTAATATTATATCTCAATTGCAATACAACTTTTCTAGTCTAAAACTATATTTGGAACAGAACACAATCAAAATTCAAAAAGAAACATTATTAAGGAGACCGTATTATTCACAAATGTCCAAATCTTCTTTAAGAAGTTTGGAATCAACAATTTTGATTCAATCTAATTTTTTCCAACAATGTAGTTAGGAAGTGCTTATATACGCTACTTTGACTTTCCTTTTTCCATTCTTCTTTCTCGCTCTCCACAATTGACTACACCACACTACTTTTTCCTGTCTCCCGTCTTTCTTTATTTTCTCTCCCTTTCACCCCCCTTATTACCATTCACAATCAATATAACTTTCTTTACCCCTCCCCCCTTTTCTCCCATCTTTCCTCATCCATCTTCTCTATCTCGTCCAGTCTTGTTTAGTTGTTTAGTTTGATACCCTGTACCAGAGAACGAACTGATTGGTCACCAGCCCGCGTCTACCTGCTTTTTTAACACTAACAGCAAGACACAGGAATCAGGAATAGGAAGCCTATATAAGGTACACCCCTGTGGGTACATTATGAAGGCTACCAGAAGCCTATGTAAGGTCTTCAATGTGGTTAATACCCTAGTCACAAACAAAAATGTAGTGCTTAATTTCCAAACTAAGGTTTGGACTAAAATAGGAAAAATTCCCACGGTAATAGCATACCTAATGTATAAGAAAATTCTTCTGGGTTATGAACCCTTAGAACTGAGTTGGAAATTCCATATCATCTACCCACATTAAAGTATGAATTTTCCTTACATGAGTCCATTTTCCCGATCACACTTCTCCAATGTGCGCTTCACAACGGGGCCCAACTTTCTAAAAAACAAATGGTTTTGTGGTCTTGCGGTAGTGCCTGCACCTTTGCTCTGACCATATTCTTTGCATAGTTGCTCTGCCTTCCCATACACTGTTTGCATAGGCACAAAGGAGAAACATTTAAAAACATGATTGATCATATTTCCTATACATTACAATAAATAAAAGCATTTGGTGTCATACCACAAGATCAAATTAATGTAAATTCAAAAATAATTACTTTGAAAAAATTTTTAAAACACTAAAATAAGACAATGTCAGTCGGATTGAAAAAGATTGTTTTTCAAAACCCCCTTTTCACTTCATAAAACTTAAATGCCTCTTAGTCTCAAGAATTATATTGAACTTTGGGGGATGATTTTGGAATGACAAAAACTAAACTAAAACTATGAAAATAAAAACTAAAAGATGCCCTATGAATTTGTCAATGTGTTATGTGAAAACATCAATTTTCTTCAAACTCATCTACATTCTCAAACTCATTTTACTGTTGACTTACAATCAACACTTTCCCTCAAGCCTCTAATAGCTTCACCACATTTATCCTGGCTCAAAAGATTTTCCCCATTGTAGCTGTGAGCCTGAAAAATAAAATAAAAATAAAATTTTTTTAAATGGTTTTTTTACTAGAACAATCTACTACATTTTTTTAAAAGTATTTCTATGTATGAGAAAAAGATAGAATATCTATGTGATCTGTTGAGTTTAATCTTCCAATGGCTATGGCAGAAACAGATTACTCTGAATTTTGAAAAATTTAGTCACAAGGGATTATTCAACCAAATATTTACTATTCAAAGAGGTGCAAAAGCATTCAAATATCATCTCCTCAAAAAAAATGAAAAAGAACAATTACCCTTATTTCAATTATTTATATGTATCAGATTAATGTCAAAGACCAAGATGTCCACAGTTGGCTTCGCAGTAAGTAACACATTCTTACTGCAATAAAGGTTTTATACACTGAGTTTGTGTGAGATATTTGTTGATCGTAACTTAAAAAAAAGACCTACACAAGAGAGATAAAATTTGTTTTTCAGCTGGAAATACTTCCTCCACTTATCAACATCTTTTTGGTCCAAGCTCACCAAGGCGTCATCTGGGGCCGAAAAAATACAAAGATTTATAATAAAACACATCTTAAGATTTCTGTATTACAAATTTCTACCTATGAAACAATTACTTCACTTTACCTGTACAAAGTACTATGAAACTCAGAAGAGGTCCAAAAGTTTCAGATATGTTTTGCTGCTCTTTTCACGGCATACAATTATGGTAATATTTTTATCATTCACAGTTGTTGTTTTTTTTAAGTTGGTATCTGTGATTTCTCTAACATATCAAACTCAGATAAAAAAAAAGAAAGAATATCATCCGAAATTAAAGTATTTCAAAGCTGCTTTTAATTTTGTACATCTTCATAAACAAATAAAGGGCATATACGCTTTTCACTACATATTTTAGACTGCTGTAGTTATAATGCCACCATTACCAGGATAGTATATTATAGTCTTTGCTGTTAAATCACAGTACATATTTTTTCAAAAGTGAAAACCATCTTTGATAAAATATTGGTATGCCAGAGAAATCTTTCTGAGAACTAATGTTCCATGTGGAAATGTCAATTCATAATGTATTTAGTCCAGTAACAACTCTTTTTTACCTCCTTTCTGATACATATCTGCAGTTTCATAAGCTAATGCAGCAATCAAAGTTACAGCATGTTTCAGTTCCACAGCTCTTGCTAATGTGACTGAAAAAAAAGAAAAAAGCGAAAAACAGACGATATGAATTCCTTTTGTGTAAATATTATTCAATATATTTCCCACATAATAACATTCGATGATGCTAAAAAAAATATGAGCTTATCAAAGAAAATTAATTTCAATTACAATACAGCTCAACTTTTCAGCTACCATTTCTTACAATAAAATAATTAGAATGCTGACGACCTAGTCATCATAGCGGAGTCACTTGAGGAATGTGTCAGTAGGCTGTTGACGTGGAAGGAAGGTATGGAGGAAAAGGGTCTGAGAGTGAATGCAAGGAAGACCAAGATCATGATCTGCGGTAATAACCTGGATCTTCTCCAGAACTCAGGCGAGTTCCCCTGTGCTGTCTGCTGCACTGGTGTAGGTAGCAACAGCATTTCCTGCAAAGGCTGCAAGAAGTGGGTACACAAGAAATGCAGCGGGCTGAAACGCCTGACGAAGGACTCAGATTTCCAGTGCAGTCAATGCCAGGGAACTGCGAGACCAATCGATGGCAGACCACAGAGTGAAGTCCAGGTGGGATCCAACAAGCTGGATGTCGTAGCTTCTTTCTGCTACCTGGGAGATATGCTCTCGGCAGCTGGTGGCTGTGACCTTGCAACCACAACACGTGTGAAGACAGCTTGGAAGAAGTTTAAAGAACTACTACCAGTTCTTTTGTCTCGCCACCTCTCATACAAGACGCGGGGTCATGTGTACAGCACTTGTGTGCGGAGTGCAATTCTCCATGCTAGCGAGACATGGCCCTTGACCAAGCCAAACCTTCAAAGCCTGCAGAGAAACGACAGGGCAATGATAAGACAGATCTGCAATGTGAAGCCAGAAGATGTGGCCACCACTAGGTCAAATGAGCTATTGACGCTTCTTGGCCTTGAGGACCTGAACCTCATTCTGAAGGAGAGTGAGAAGACTCCGGTGGTATGGCCACGTGGAACGGTCAAGCGGAGCTATCAAGACAGCATTGGACATGCAAGTAACAGGAAGTCGTGGAAAAGGGAGACCCAGAATGACATGGAAGCAGGTGACAGAGAGGGATCGGAAAGACTGGAAACTCTCAACAACTGACCCTCATGACAGAAACACCTGAAGATCTGGTGTGAGATCAGCCATGCGTGCAGCAAGCCAGCTACCTGGAAGGGGGTCCACTGATGTGGATGTTGCCCCAGTACCTGCACGTTAATCAAAATACCGATGATGATGATGATGATGAATAGACACAGAAATTTCATAATTTACATGCTTTACAAATCAGACCATGGGTTTCCATTTCAGTCACTACAAATCAAAGTTGGCCCACACAAGAATTATCATTGATTTATTGTAAAAATCCAAGTTTACCACTCCAAAGCTTAGTTCAAAAAAGTAAAAATAATTTTCCTTTAAATAAATCTTGATAATTGTTTGACACTTGTATGTGAAATGCTTATTAAAACAAGGTCCAACTTACTCTCTTGAGCCTCGGCTGTGCATTGTTGAATATAAGCATCCAGCACCCTTGTGTCAGTATCTTGAGCCCCTTCGGTCGGAGGATCTATCAGTTTCGTTCTCAAGTCATCCTTAAATTTATTTGAAAAGTAAAAGATAAAAATCTTTTATTGCAAAATAATTTCAGGACTCAACTAGAATAAAAAACTTGATAGGTTCTTTGAAAAATAAACTAAAATTCTAAAATAATCATACCTGAAAAAACTTGATGCCTATTTTATTGGATTTTAATTCGACCAAGTGGGATAATATTATAGGTTAGTATCAGCAATGGTATGTTTCGTGAGGAATATAAAAGTCTTTCTAAAATGCAATGTAAGAAAAACAGTTCAACTACTACTTTATTTTGCTGTGTTTAAGTTATAGGCTAAAACTAGGGGTAAAATTTCATTGCCTTTAACACAAAATAAGTACAACTATGAGCAAGCGATTAACACACATTGAAAAATCAAAAGTGTACCTTGCAAAATCTGAAGATTCCAGCTGCTGTTCTTAAACACTTGTGGATCTCTTTTGCCTCTTCCATGTCAGGACTGAAAATATAAAAGATATTTTAATCCACAAGCATATGGGTTAAGTCCGTTTTAGTCCTAAAATGTGTTTCAAAGCATTGAGGTGTTGAAATAATTATTTATAATTTACCATAAATTGTGTGTCTGTGTGAGATAGATAGATAGATAGATAGATAGATAGATAGATAGATAGAAAGAGTTAAAGAGAGAGAGAGGAAGGGAGAGACAATCAGACAGTCAGAGAAACAGCAAACAGAGACAGAGGGACAGACAGGAAGGTAACATGGGGAAACATGTCCCCCACTCATCTCAAATATTACACATTTACTTTAGATTTTAAATGATTTTGGAGGGGTAAACTTACTCATCTTTGGCTGCAACTTTTGCTGCATGTTTAGTGAACCATAAAGCCACATTAAACAGCATACTGAAAAACTCAAATCCAGTATCTGATGCTTCCCTGTGAGAATAAGGAAAGTGAGAACATGAAATATATTCATCATAAAATAAGAAAAGAATCATGAATTTCATAATTTTAAAAAAGGTATAATTAATTATTATATATTGTTTTTTGGCTATATTGAAAGAAATGAGAAATGATATCGAATTCATTTATAGAACATATTTCACCCTCCACCACATGATAATTGATATAATTATAAAATGTGGACTGTGCCAGGTGTGAAATTAGGAAAATAATTCAATATTAATGATTTTTTATTGCTCAACTAATTATAACAGTGCACCGTCAAATATTTTAAAATGTAGGAGATACATACGTAGGTACGTTTCCCAGCAGAGTGTTGGTCCATTTGAATTTGATGAGTTTGCGTAATTTGTTTTCAGGTTCATTCTGGTCCATGGGAATGCATAGACCCATTAAGAGGCTCAAATAGTCTGTAGCTGCCTTTTCCACAGTCTCTCTTGCATGGTTGGGATCAGTGAGAAGTTCTAGCAGCTTTGCACGAGTCAGTCGTAAATCACTAAAAATCAAGAAGGTTTTTTAAAAACGATAAATTCACTAGTACGAAAGTAGTGGATACTTTATCATGATGTTTTAAAGTGAGACATGATTTTTAAACTGCAATCATCTGTGATTTCTCTCCCAGTGTTTATGAATCAAGGCTTTTCTCCACAAGCCATAAAATTCAGTATTACTTGTCACGTTTTGTGTTTGTTAAAACATTCATCTGATCTCTCATACTGTAATGATAGGACTGAAGCCATGCTTGCTGGAATAGGAATTAACTTTTTATTGTTTTATATCAAACTAACTATTACAACACGAGGGTATCGAAAAGTGAATATATCGAATATACCACATTACTGTATGGTGCTAGAGCAGTTTACAAAAAAGATTCTAAGTATTGATAGCTAGATCTGTTAATGCTGTCTCGATGATATCTTTTATATATCCTTTGCATGAGGGTAGTACAGTAGCTCTTGGGTAGAACATTGGCTTCTGAAAACGGAGGTCCGTGGATCAAGCTCAGCTTTGGCGACTTTGTCCTCTACTGGTTGGGTCGGTTTGTGACCAGCTGAGACCGAGTCATGGTACCCCCACACTGTCTATAGCTGTAAACTTGCCAGACGTTAGTCTTGGAACCTGTCCTTAATACAGCCCATATAGTGATGACTTTGGAAGCTATTAAACAACGACAAACACCCTGTATATGTAGGCCAACAGTATACACAAGATGCTTCTAAAATTGTTAGAACAGATCTAGAATGTTCGTACACAAAGAGTGCCAGTTTGGGATGAGACACTCAACATAACATATATAAATATTTATATAACAATCATTTAATGTAAATTACAAAAATGTCCTAGCGCCTCTGTACCAAACCTGGAAGTAATCAAAGTGCTAATAATAATTAATATATTCAATGTGAATTTGAGCAGTAATAGTACTAATACATTTATACCGAAGAAGATGAAGTGATGTATGTGAAGATTATTTACCCTACTCCACACAACCTGAAATAATACTATATCTCATTCTTACAGGCATCTGTGTTTTATCTAATTTAGATACCTAGATTAGATTCAAGATATATACTAATCTACATTTCTAGTTTTGTTTCCAAAGATCTAGATCTAGATCTAGATTCTAGAATCTAGATCTGGATCTAGAATCTAGATCTAGATCTAGATCTAATTACTTGGAAAGAGTTAAACCTAGATTCTACGTCAATAGGAGAATGGGATGTTGAGAAATCTCTTAGACCATTCAGTTACCTGAATATCTTTCGAGTTGCTTCATTTGTGGAAACGCCGTGTAATTCATATGTAACAGGCGCAGTGGCCTTTAGAGGATTTCTATGAAACCAGTAGGCCATCTTTGTTTACGGAAACTCAAATGAGAATGAGTAAACAGTAAGCTTAGTGCCACTATCATAACTGCTAGTGCTACATTGTCACACTAAAGCAAAACACCAAGAGACTAAGAGCACGTACGTTTTTATAGACAAAATGCTTTTGTTATTGTTGTACGTACACATATCAATAGCCACTCCCCTCGTTGTAGCTCACCCCCTCCACGGATTTTTTTTTTATCTGAACCCCTGTTTTGTTAGTAGTTTTTGTTATTGTTGTTGTTTTTTTTTTGTTGTTTTTTGTTGGGTTTTAAAAAAAATTCAGTATAGGTTCGATTTAAGTAATTAGCTTTGTTGTATATTTGAGTGGAAAACCCCGTTTTGGACAACTTGCAGTTTTTAGGAGAATTGAATTTACTCCAAGGGAACATTTTACATTAACTCGCTATAATTCTCTCTCTCTCTCTCTCTCTCTCTCTCTCTCTCTCTCTCTCTCTCTCTCTCTCTCTCTCTCTCTCTCTCTCTTCTCTCTCTCT
>RQTK01000438.1:182176-206844 GCA_003991915.1 Elysia chlorotica
TTCTTCTTCTTCTTCTTCTTCTTCTTCTTCTTCTTCTTCTTCTTCTTCTTCTTCTTCTTCTTCTTCTTCTTCTTCTTTTTCTTCTTCTTCTTTTTCTTCTTCCTTTACACCTGAAACTTAAGGCTTGAAGACTCCTCAGCTTTTTACAGTTTTTAAAAGTCTCCAAGCCTTTCGAGTTCGTTATGCGACTAGGGAGCGTGTCCTTTGTCTTAGCACTGATGGAATAAATTAATGTAAATGTGGATCTGCTCGTGAATTTCGAGGGTTTCATTTGGTTTGATGCCATCCAGGGGTAATTTCGCCAGACCATTTAGGCCGTTGAAGAACCTAACCAATGTATTATCTTTTATCCTGCCCAGTAAAGGTTCTGGTTCAGATGGGTATTCAGTAATTCACTTGTTTTTGAGTTGGTATTTCGTTTGAAATTTTTTGATGCGCGAAGTTGTATTCTTTCTATTTCAGTACTTTCATTCTTGTGGTGACGGTCCCAAACTGCACTGCTTTATTCTAATACTGGTCTGACAAACGCTTTATACCAGTTGATTCTTATTTCTCTGTCGGCGTCGTATAAATTTTTCTGTGGAAAAGCTAGAGCTTTGTTACATATGTTCGTCACATGGCCTTTTCAGATCGGTTTATTGTTGATGGTCACTCCAAAATACTTTGCGTTTTTCACTTCTTCTAAGGTAGTGTCGTGGATTTGATACGTTGATGGATTGGTTTTCTTCTTTTTTGTTTTATTCAAATTTTAACATTTATTTGGATGGAGTTCCATACTGTATTCATCTATCTTTCCATTCCTGAAGTTTATCCAGATCTTTCTGGAGATCCCTTATGTCCTCCTCGTTACGAATTACTCGGTTTCAGAGACTGTAATCCGCGAAGACCCGTGGATTTGTTCCAGGAGATTATTCTTTCATTCATGTCATTTAATGATTTATGTAGACCAGGACTAAGAGTGGTCCAAGCACAGTGCCTGTGGTACTCCAGATAACACTGGAGCCGGGTCTGACTTCTTTCCACCACTATGCCCTACTGTTTTCTTCTGTCCGCAAGTCGTCGATCCATTGAAACAATTTGTTATGTATTCCGTAATACACCATAATTTTTTAAGAAGAGTTTGCTGGTGAACTTTATCGAATGTTTTGCTGAAATCTAAAGGCATGGCGTATGTTTGAAGGTTCTTATTTAGATTTTCGGCTAGATCATTGCATGTTGTTAGGAACTGTTTCTCAGGATCGTTTACTTCTGAATCCGTGTTGTGAATATTATGTGAGTAAGGCCTATGTGATGGTCTTCTAAGTGCTTCATGGTGTTGCTGTATAAAATATGTTCCAGTAGTTTGCATGCGGTGGAGGTGATGGAAATTGGTCGGAAATTTTCGGCGCATGACTTGTCACCTTTTTTTTTGTAGATTGGTGTTATGTTTGCTTGTTTCCAGTCGTGTGGCACTTTTCCTTGAAAATTTGAAATTTGAAAAATTAATGTCAGTGCTGGTATATCGTCGGAACCTGTTTCTTTATCCACATTGATGGTATCCGGGAGTTTCTTCACACCGTTTGTTGTTATTTTTATTGTACTTATCTTTGGTGTTGCTGTTAGGGCAGCATCGCCATAAGTTGTAGCATTTTTTGAGGATCAAAGAAAACTGACGAGAACTGATGGAAGCGAGTATTTAATTACTCGCTCTCTCTCACTCACTCTCCTCTCTCTATCAAGACGATTTGTTTTTGTTTTGATAGGGTTTTTTGGCGGGAGGGAGAGCGACTTTTTTATGTAAGACTATCAATAAAGTGCGAGGTTTGTTTTTGATATAAAGAGGAGTATGAAATTATGATGATCTGTTTTTTTGGTATTCAATGTAGTGCTGACCACCTTAGGTAGCATGTGTACTCCGTGTTGATTGTAGGCCTAGATATAGACCCTTTATGTATTCATCAAATTTCTTTATTCTAAAAATCTTTATTAGAATAATACATGTATATGTAATCACTATAATTTTATTACATAGAATAGTACATGTTTTTTCTCAAAACGCAACCAATCAAGTGCCTCCATAAATACAATCATGTAACCAAGTTTCACCACCAGTCCCGGTTCTACATTATCTCACTCTCTTTCTGCTTAGTTCGAAATTTCTGAAAGAAGTTATAGGAAGAACTGACCCTTGCAAGGAACGTTCAAGAAAATACTGAGAGAAAAGAGAGAGTGAGAGAGAGAGAGAGAGAGAGAGAGAGAGAGAGAGAGAGAGAGAGAGAATGCTCCAGCAAAATGAACGATTCCATTTCAAAAATCATTTTTGTTGAGTCTATGGTAAAGGACTCTGAATACTTAAAAGATGATCAGAGAGATTTCATGTAAATGTTTTTCTTTTGTCATGGCTATAGAGGCATGAGAACTTCGGAGACATGCCCACCCAGACACTTTTCATCTTCTAGGCCATATCTCTCTACAATTTACTTCATATACTTGTTATTACACTTGACTTTGAAAACAAGTGCCGTACAATAATGAAAAATCATGATGATTTTACAAGAAACGACAGTATTTTATACTTGCACTATTCCAAGAAAAGGAACCCTGAGAATTCTACATGTTTATTGTACCAGCAAAGACACACAACGGTATGCCAAGGACTTTGTTGCTTTATTCAGATAAGAATTATAGGATATTAGACAAGAAGACATCGGTACATCTGCAAAACATAGACGTATATGTATTAAGTGTACAAGGATTAGTGTCTGTGAGTCTTTAGAACTTCTTTTTAGAGCTCCAAGTTGAATGACTGTAACAGTGTAAGCCTTGAAGACTCATAGGGCACCACTAGATGGAAACCTAAGTATTGGATGTCTAGCTAGACTTGAGTCTGACACAAAGCAGACCAAAAGGTTTGGAAATTGTCTACGTTCACATAAACCATCTACCTCTACCAATTAATGTAACAAATGCATCAATTAAATATGGCTAACAAAACAAAAAGGACTTTTATTGAGCTCAGGTGCATAGCTGGAGCTCTTCAAGAAGAATAATAAAGAAACAACAACAACCTGCCTTTCCCTGGACAGAAAAGCTGTAGTTCCTTCTTTTCAAAATGTATATCATTATATAACAAACAAAACATAGATGCTTTCCTGACCACTTTTTTGTGTGAGTATAACGTAAAGCCCAGCAATTGAGAAGAGTAAAATGTGTGTAAGAAAATTTTACTGAAACTTTGAAAGAAACTTGTGACGTCTTACCCTTAGCTTTCAAGAAGAGATCACACATACAATGAATCTTACTAGTATGAGACATTATAATTATTTGAGACCACATCAGGAGTGTATACAAGGACACCAATAAAACATTAAAGTTTATAACACAATATTATTTTATTATTTCGAAATTATTTTCAATGTTTTGGAGCTAATAAATAAAGAAAAGCAACAATTAAAACATTCATAGCAGCACATATGTAAACAATAATCTAGATTTCACTTCTCAATTCAAATCACTCGTATGCATGTACACATAAAATTTAAAAAATTAGACAAATTTTGTAGCAAGTGACAGAATTTTTGTAATGTCACCACCCTTGCCCCTTAGACATGAAGGAATGGGCACATGAATCCTATTTCCCAAAGGGTTTCCATTGTCATCAACTAGTACAATGTTGTTGGTGTCCATCCTAGGCACATTTGCTTTCTGTTTCTGCCTGAGACCAACAATATAAGCCCTTCTCATTTCACCCTTTACTGTCACGAGCACTTTGTCTCCTAGGTATCCCACCTTTGAAATAGAAAAACAAGCAAAAGTTATGAACATAAAAAAATAGGAGTGGAGAACATTAAAAATTGTGATTTTTTAAACAATCATTTGATAGGGAATCCTTGCTAAGGTAGCACATTTAAAGATTTAATTTTCATGAAATTAAGAAATGGATTTAAACTTTTAGACTTCATTATTTGCTCTAAACAAAGCATCTTTTTGGGGATAAAAACTAATAATCTCATAGCCTTTTCATATATTTAATTTCTTTATGAAACACAAATTTTAATACAGAGATTTTCAAAATCAAGTATTTGATATAGGGTATGGGATTTTGGAAAATATTTCATCTTGCCCGCCTACTTTTATTATTATTATATGATTCATGTGATACTAATTACTACCTCAATTAAACGGTTAGAATGTGAGAAATGTGTATCTTATATCTTTAGAAATGGGTCTTTCTGCTTTACAACCCCCCCCCCCCCCCCCCCCCTTTTCCCATAATGTTTTTGTGTGTGCTTTAAGTATCTCTTGAATGGCATAATTTACTCAAGCATTTCATTTAAGTTGAAGTACATACATTGTGGCATCACATTTTATTCTTCTAGGGTCCCTTTGTTTGGAAAAAGAAACACTTTGATAGCCTCGAAACATATAGGATAATCCCTACAAATTCCACAATCATGTACTTACATTCTTTCTGTTGTAAACGTTTATGACTCTTGGTGGTTTGCCAATTTCCGCAGCAGCTTTACCAATAGCACTATTATCAACAATCCTCATCCGTGCCAGATTTCGTATTTCATAATGAGTCTTTGATGTGCTGGAGATGAAAATAAAAAGAATTGGAAAATACTAAGAAAAAAAAAGACAAAACCACAAGGCATCTTTAATAATCCTTCATCAGAAAATCCTCAACACAAGAAAACTCAAAAATTGGGCAAAATAAATTCATTTTAAAATGGAAATACATTAAATTACCGGATATGCAAAGGATATTAAGCCAACTATTAAAAAAAAAAAAAGAAGAAGCTTCCAAAACAGTCCTGGCTCTCTTCTTACTCATAAAAGTGAAGAGGTCTATTACTCTCATTCTTAATTTCTCAAAAAACCTCTTCTTGAGGTCTTCTCTTTTTTTAAGCAGATTCTGCCCCGTTTATATCTATAGAGCTGAATCAGAAAGGAAAATGGACCATAGAAACCTGTAATCTTAACTTTCTCTGGTGGAGCTGCAACAGCTGGCTTGATGGTAAATCAAATAAGACAAACAAGTAAAGAAAAGAAAAATGTTGGATTTCACCACTACTAGCTGTGTTAAAGACAGATCTATACCTTAACCCAGAGACTGAAGTCTGCGCTGTACAGGATCACCTAGGTAGCATTTGATTTAATAGAGCACATCTTTTCTGATCAACACTTGATTGCTTTCTGATCTAAAAATATACTTGAAGTGATTTTAAACTTGTATTGACAGTAGGTATATATATACACTCCTACCAGCTTAATCGGGAAATTTCAGGAGAAAGCGTCTTTTTTCCGGTTCCCTGGGTCAAGTACTTTTAGTACATATAAGATTATAGCACATATAAAGCCCTTTAATATGTGCAAATTACAGAATATCTATAATATTTTATACTGAATATCAATATGTATAGTCAGATGAGGGGGGGGGGGGGGGGGGGGGGGGGATAGGAGGTTATAAAGACAGGAAGATAGGAGGGTGAGAAGAAAAAAAAAAGAAGAAAATGGAGGAGGACGACGACTTTAAAATTTATCCTCATTTTTTGCTGGCCATCTTTTACAAATTACATTCAGAGTACAGCAATGAATGAAATGTCCAACTTCAAGAACCATGTTTATTCAGACACACAGCTACATATATTCACATTTTAGCAGCCTTATTAGACAAACGAAACATGTTTAATCCATTAGATTGACCATGATGTTGGCACAATTTTTGCAACTTCTAGATTACATTGTGAAAACAAACACAGGCCCCGTCGATACCTACCTGAGATGCAATGGACCGTGTAGCCTACAGCCTGGCAATGATTTATGGATGACTTTGTTCCCCCCGAGATCTTTCTTGATTTCGCGATCCGTCTGTATTAATGAGTTTGTACTATGCTAACAATAGCCTGCTTAGGTCAAAATTTATATTCATTTTTTTAAAAGTCATATTAAGAAAATCTTTTCATACCTTGTACCATCAATTTAAAGAGTTCACATTATAATGCAGAATATAGCTTTAGATTTCAAATTTTCTTTCTTTCATGATTCGTTAAGAGTTGTCTTACCTAAAGCAGCAGCAGGTTGTAGCAATCCTGATGAGAGATGGAACCACTTGACTAGGGGCTGATGTCATGCACAGAGCCATTGTATTCAACACTTGAATGGTAATTAAAACAACAAAATTAAAACATTGAGAAATCTAGGTAAACGAGCAAAGTTTAGCAATCAATAAAAATTGAAATTAATTGATTTGGTTACATTTCCTTTGAATTAAAGAAAAGATTTAAGATTATTTATCATAAAGAATAATTAGGAAAAAAAAAAAGTGATTGGTGACACGTGGTACTGTTTGCTTTTACGTATATAGCAGATGGAAAAATTCAATTTTGTGTGGATCTGATTTAGAAGACATTTCAAATTGTAACAAATAGCACTCTTGTCAAAAGTTCTTTATCTATAGAGTGTACAGTTAATTATAACACTTAGTCGTAAGTGTATACATTTTTGTTTTAAAAAAAAAAAAAAATGGGGAAAAGGACTTCAGTAATCAGAATTTAAAGATTGATGCGTTGATTATACTAATGGCCACTTACAAACACTCTTGGTCTTTTTTATGCAATACTGAAGAAGTTTTTTTTTTTTAGTCTAGCATTGGGCTAAAACACCACACTTATTTAGATTAGTACCCTACATAGATCTAGCCATGTAAAAAAATATTTTTTGAAGCTTTTTTACCTTTACCTGTCTTCTTCTTGTGCTGAAAATGAAGGCTTGCAAATTCAGGAATAGATCTAGATCTAGATACAAAACTAAAACAATATAAAATCTAGATCACCATTCCCACACGATTGTGTTTCGTTTTTCACTGAGTACTAAGCTACAGATGGTGAAACTCCTCAGGGTCGTCTATGTCCAAATTGTCCATGAAAATGAACACACTGAAAGGGAAAGCGAAAGTACATTTAAGTGCAAAATGTGAACTTTGCGAGGATTATCGCAACGACTTTATTTTTTATTTAGACATAGATTTGCAGTAAAAGTACATACAAAAAGATTAAAAACAGCTTTTGAATAATTTGATCTTTTAACCACATTCTAAAATTAGGTCGACTCTTGGTTTCTTATTTAATGACCCCCCAAAAAAGAATGTTGATAAAGAAGGGAACGGTGTTTATAGACAGTTTTTACGTAAAAAGCACAATCTGTTTCAGTTGTGAAGAAAGTGAAAGAGAAAGCAGAAGTTTTCAGTCTTTCTTCTGTTAAATTTAGCAGTCCTGCTAAACTATGATTCTAAAAAAATTCTCAAGAATTTAAACTAGACCTAGACATAGACTTTAAATCTCTAAGCCTAGAGAAAATATTTATACAACAGGGATCTAGAATCTAGAATGTAAATTCGTTTATAAATAGACTAGATCTACGTCTTGGTAACTTGTTTGTGTCCACCCATAAAATGACAGCAACAGGTGTACCAGAAGCAGTCTTAGCCGATAAATTTGTCCAAAATGTGGATACTTGCAACGTTTTTATAGCAAACATCGTGGACAGAAAACAGACTTCTAAAATAATGAGGTAATGATACAATGAATAGATATAGATCTAGATCTATATGTATTAGTGAAATCTTTATATCTCTTCTATTGGTTCTAAATCTCATCAATCTGGTAATTGGAAGCCCTTCAATATTGGCGTTTTGACTATAGATCTAGATTTATAGCTAAATAAATCTAATTGTCTACTGTTTCCAGAGTTTTAGGGAATGGGATTTAAAAAAGAGACTGATTAGTTGTGAAAACTACAGTGGATCCCTTTTAAATGATTTCCCCTCTTGAAGATGAACTACATGGCTTTATAAACTATTTCTGAGGCACCACACCAATTTCGTTTGTTTTTTTTTTAACTTCACAGTTATTGCTTCTAGACTTATTCTAATCTATATTTACGTGTCCTTAAGAGCAAATCTCTATGTACCACTGTTGTTGAAAGAAAATATGCAAGAAGAAGAAGCACAGTCTCATTTCTATTTTCAATATTTTCTCCCTTTTATTTTTCCACCATTTGTCCTTCTATAAACAGGCATCTACTTGCACATATAGACGTCAAGTGTAAAAGTGAAATTCAAATACTCATTCACATTCTTTAATTATTAGATCTATGAAAATCCTATAGAATGGATTTTAAAATGACATGAAGAGTGGGTTACAACTTTAGTGATTAATTCAGGGGAAAAAATAAAAAAATGACAGGAAGAGTGGGTTACTGTACAACTTTAGTGATTAATTCAGGGAAAAAAATAGAAACAACTTCAAACCTCTCCCCTGTTAATGTTAAAACAACCAAATATGGAATTTGAACAGTCATTTACAATGCCGTCTAAACAGCCTAATGTTGTATGTAGATCTATATAGTTTTTGTTGAAACCTAAAAAGTCCTCCAGAAAAACATTCCACTGGCTCTGGATTTGTTAAATTTGTCTTTTAATATATAATATGTCCATATATGAGACACTTTTATTGTGATGTGTATTAAAACACAAATTATGTTTATTGTAACTAACAGTTTCGGGTGCATCAACTATCGTAGTCTGTTGTGTTCTTGACTAATAAGCAGAGAAAACAAAGTTCGAATCTCATCTTGTGTCCTGATATGATTTTTAGGGAAACTCAATTACCCTAAACAGTAAAATTAATCAAAGAGTACTTACTGGCAGTATTAAAAGATGTATTTTTTGTAAACTTTGCCTTACTATAACACTGAATAGAAGGATCCTTTGTGGTGTTTTACAGACAGCTGTCAGAATTTTGTCCGCTGGAAAACCTTCAACATTTGAAACGCGTAAGAGCACCAAAAGAAAAAGGTACATTGAAATGTTATACTTTTCAATTAAAAGGCATCTGACAATGGAACTAGTGCATCTATTTCTCCAGCTAATCCATATTGTATAGTATTTTCAATCCATTTTGATAAAATCATCAAACTAGTTGCACAACAGGACTTCATTGTGATGCATAGTATTAGTAGCCATATTGCTTTATTGAAGTTTTTTTTTTTCATTGTAAATTTCTGAAATATATATTTATAATTTATAATGCCTGTACCCTGTTGGATTCTCATTAATCTAACGGTTTTAAAAATAAAACTTAAAAACTTTTAAAGATTTAATAATGGAGTATGCCGTCAAGTAAATCTCTTGGTCAAATATAAGTTGCATGAATACATTTTCGTTTTATGATTTTCTATATATGCTTTATATACATATAAACAAATTACCATTTAATATATTTACATTTATTGTAGACTAAAGCAAATTTATAATCCACCAGATGATATAAAAATTATAACATTTTATCTTTTTTTCAAAATATGATCTTTATTTTTTATAAGTATCCCATCCTATGTTTTTATATACAGTTTACTGATAAGTATTTTTAACAGGCTGCAAAATGTACTATTTAAATACCTCTGTATTTATGATGATTTGCAAGTATAAGTTTAAATTATTTTGAAACCATGCAAAATAATGTGACATATTTATATATTTTATTTATACTCATAATAATTTTCTTAGAATGTGAAGTGCACAGAGAACAACCTGATGTGGTTTTGTGCACGGAATAATTATAAAAAATTTTACATAATTTTTTTATTACACATGTTTTTTTATTATTATTATTCTTTTTTAATTACTTTTATCATCATTATTCTGCAGGTATGCCTTTGCAAATTGTTATTCATAAGCCAGTGGACACAGACTCAGATCAGGCGGTTCTAAAAGTTGTGAAAAGTATTGAGGGTTTAGGAAAGCCATACCTAGCCAAGGTGCCCTCGTTACCTCCTTTAACAAGGCAGCAGTATAATGAGGCCATAAAGTACTGGCCAGTCAATTTCCATGAAGACAAAGAGTAAGTAAGACTTATTTGCTTCATAACATACAATTTTTAAGGTTAACTTCCCAGTTATTGTAAAGAAATAAATTTTTGTCAATGATTTGGTTTCAACATGACTGTATTTATAATATGCCAGCGACAAAGTTTTAATGATAGTGGATTTTTTTTGGCAAGGGTGTTTGAGTATGTGTTAGTTGTTGTTTTTTTTACATTTAATGTGACAATTTATAGTTAGTGGAGAAGAATAAATTATTGTTGATCATCATTGTCTTTTCAGAATTGCCTCAATGGTTTCGGGAAAATATTTCACTGACACAGAAATTCTTGAAATAGAACAGTACATGACATTGGCAATAAAACTTGCTAATTCAGGGAAAGCAAAAGATCAAGTGAGTGTTTTTTTTTAATGTGAACACATGAAATGTACATCTATCAAAGAGATTTAAAATAACTTAATTTTCTGATTTTCAAAGCGCATTCTATGATCGTATGATTTATTAAAAGTGGAAGGGTACATGACAATCTGCTAAATTTGATTTTAAGAGAATCTAAAACACAACTTATCTGATTTAAGTGAATTAGCAAAATGTTTTTATTGCCCCTACTTTGCATCAAGTGAATAAAAAGTACTGATTCAGATGTATGATTGATTGTTCCTGGGCCAGGGACCGTAAATTCATTTATCATGCTTAGTCTAAATAGTACATCTTTGGCCACTAAGAGGTGTAAGAATCTGAAGAGCAAAGATCTAACCAACAAAGCCTACCTCACCTTTTTCTCTGTGATTTAATGACTGGGCCTGTTGTTTTACCATTCTTTGCGTAAAGTAATGTCATCAAGTCTATTTGACAATAATGTAGACTTCAAAATGAATTTATGTGAGGAAATTTTATCCAGACACACGCATTTTAAGCTTTGGCAAGCTGGTATAGTTTATCTATTACAAATCCAAAAAGAAATATTGTAACAAGGCCTTATTGGCAACTGAAGTCTAGAAACATCCCACCTCCCTCTACTCAAGGAGCAATTCTAAAAGAAAGTTTATATTTTTGTAAGTCATAAATCTCCATGTCATATTTTTATTATTCTGAGAAGTAAAACTACACAGATTTTACAGTGATGAAATACTTTGTTTCATATTCAAATATCTTCTACTAATCTGACATGAATGAAATTCATGCATTACTGCAGTTCAACAGAATTACTTTAAAGTTTTATCAGTTTTTATTTTTATTTTGCCTCCATTATACTTGAACATTTTGGAATCTGCATTCTGTCTTTGTGTGGCAGCACTTACAAAATTACAGACGTTAGTCTTTGGATCTGGCCAAGATATAGCCTAGGTACTGACATTGGATGTTGAGACACCCCACTACAAAATATACTACCTTAAGCATCTAAAGTTCATTGCGTCATTTTCTAGTTTCCTATAGGTGCAGTGATAGTGAACCCTTCATCAAAGAAGATTATTGCTGAGGCGTATGACCTGCGCCAGGCTGGCTTTTCCCTCCAACATGCAGTGATGGTGGCGGTGGACTTGGTGGCCCACTCACAAGGTGGAGGCATGTGGAATTTTGATGGTAAGATAGTTAAAAGTTGAGGTGTTACTTATTGCATGTTTTATAACTGAAAAGATTTGGTTCCCCATCCCCAAACTCTTCCCGAGTCCACTCCTGCCAACTCCTGCCAACCCTCCAGGACTGGAGTTGCCAGCCAGTTTTGAAGAAAACTATGAGCATGTTACTAAAGCTAATAAATAGCAACCTAACTTGAAAATAATGTGTTTTTATCCTTAGAAATGAGTTATTATATGTTTGAAATAAATGTTTACGTGTTGAGTATATATACTTGTCCATGGTCTGAAAAGTGTTAAAAGCTACTGGCAATTTTAGAGTTTACGGTTTTGAGATTATTTTTTTTTAGGGCAATGGTTTATTTTTTAAATCTTATCCAAAGAAGCACTGCCTTTAAGTTAAATAAATAATTTAACAAAAATAGTTGGATTACTTTAAAGACTTTTCAGACTTAAAATCGTACATTTTGTCTTCAAACTTGTTTAAAATAAAATTAATAAACATGTGTGTGCAGTTGTTTTTATTAATGTCTTTGAAAACGTTCTATTTTCTTTTAAATATAAAAATAAGCTAAAGTCTATTTATTGAGAAGTACCTCCAATTATTATGCATTGTTGTGTGTGAGTGTGTGTGTGTTTTGCTTTTTTAAAAACAATTTGTTGAATTTAAAGTATACTTTGATTTTAAATAAAATTGAGTATTTAGAATTGTGATGCTTTAAAATCTCAAATGCTTCATATAAGTCTTTCTACAGTCTGTGTGCAGATTTCTTTTATATTTTGTCTGATACAATGGATTATAATTTCCTCTCCAGAGAAGTTTAGTGAGCTGAGACATTCAAAAAGCACTGAGGCAGAAGGTACTGATGAATATCTATGTACAGGATATGACTTGTATGTGACCCGAGAGCCATGTGCCATGTAAGTAAAGCATTGCTAATAATAAATATCATTATTATTATTATTATTATTATTATTATTATTATTATTATTATTATCAGCAGTTGTAGTTGTGTTAGTAGTTATTGTAGCGTCTACTTGACAATGGGCCAGGGCAGACTCTTAAAATTGATGTTGATAAGCAGTAGCAGTGTTTTCTTAAGAAAATGCCTTATAAATTGTAGTAATTGTATAGTGTTTTTTGTTGTTTTTTTTAATATTCACAGTATTGTGTTTACTGTTAGTATGTGTGTGTGTATATATATATATTTATATATTCTTACAGTAAAAAACATGTTGTTTCCTGAGAATATGCCTATAAATATTTGTTCAATACATTAAATGTTGTACATATTTTTTGATTCTGTACCAGGTGTAGCATGGCACTTGTGCATTCCAGAATTGGTCGTGTATTCTATGGATCTTCACATTGCGGAGGAGCACTAGGATCAGCATACAAAGTCCACTGCCAAACAGGGTTCAACCATCATTTTCTTGTCTTCAAAGGATGTTTACAAGAACAGACAGACAAGCTGTATGATGATAGCTGACGGTTTTATACAGGATTATTTCTCTATGTTGAAAATGTGTACGCAATAAAATATTGTTTACTTATACAAAAGATGATTTGTGGGTAATTTTTTTTTCATTTTCTCTTCTCTCTCTCTCTCTCTCTCTCTCTCTCTCTCTCTCTCTCTCTCTCTCTCTCTCCCTCTCTCTCTCTCTGTCTCTCTCTTTTCAAGCAGATGTGATATGCAGTGTCTTATTCCCTCTTAACTTCCTCTACCTCAGCCGTCACTTCATGTCTGGCCTCAGGTGGTAGAGCAATGGTCTTCAGATTGGAAGGTCTGCAGTATATATATATATATTGCTGACGTTGGACGTTTAGCAACAAAAACAAACATCCACTCTTTCTCTTTTTCTCCCCCTCATTCCATTTGTTTTTCTGTTTTGTACTTTTGTCCATATGTCTCGAACTCTGCAATCATCTTTTGGTCACTTGTTTATCTCCTCCATTTTTTGTTTCACATCTTTCTACTCTCTCTCTCTCTCTCTCTCTCTCTCTCTCTCTCTCTCTCTCTCTCTCTCTCTCTCTTCCTAACCCCCCTCTCTATTATTTATGTGATACATTTTATCATAATTTTGAGCACAATTATCACAAAAGAGTTAAAAAAGGAATATTTGAAAAGTTCGTTAGACCATTCAACATGATTGTTGGTTGATTGGTAAGTTGTTGTTTTTAAATTCCTTGCCCATGGCAAAGGATGTCTTGTAGATGTGTTCCTGAAATAATGTTCGACATTTTTTTTGTTTTGCCTTACATGGATAGAACAAAATACATGTACCAGGACTTCTGTCTTGACCAACACAAATTTTAAAGTTTGCCAACTTTATTAATAAATAAAAAAACATCATCTTATTTTCACACTAAGTGAATATAAACTGTTATTTACTTCGATAAATAAGACTTTTTTTTAAAGTTACCTTGAGCCCCTTAAATTGAAGATATCATGCCATGATTAGTTTAGTTCAAGCCTCTTGAATCCTTGTGGAACATAGGGCTGCAACATTTCGCTCCAACGGACTCGATTCTGGGTGGTTCCCTTCAGCTCAGCCCATGTGATACCGGTCGCTTTTAGTACTTCCGTATCAGTACTACGCCACCAAGTCTGCTTTAGGCGTCCGACCTTGCGTTTGCCTTGGGGGTTCCACTTCCTTGTGATGTTGGATACAGGCCGGCCCCGTTTACATTTTTTTATCTCTGTCTCGATGGGGATTTGCTTTGTTCTGTCCCACAGTTCTTTATTTTAGACAACTTTGGGCTATCTAATGTTGAGGATGTTTCTGAGACATCATTTAATAAATGTCACGTGGCATGTTTCTGAGCC
This sequence comes from Elysia chlorotica, assembly GCA_003991915.1. Taxonomy (NCBI): domain Eukaryota; kingdom Metazoa; phylum Mollusca; class Gastropoda; family Plakobranchidae; genus Elysia; species Elysia chlorotica. The sequence continues at coordinate 196,447 of RQTK01000438.1, forward strand.
AATGAGTAAGACACAATTGTTTCGGACCGACAGGACTGATGTCCTCCAGATTGGTTCTAGGGTAGTGAAGGCGTATCTGCCTTTCTTAATTCGGCAGGTGATGTCGTTTCCCCGTCTTTACTTATAACACTACAGAGATAGACTATGTAAACTTTCATTGAAGGAAAACAACACATAATCTCATTCAGAATCTTTTATTGTTCAATTTTACATAACAATTACTACATATCATAGAAGTTGAGTTAATAAGAATTGGTTCTCTTTGTTTCACACTCACACACTCTCTCTCTCTCTCTCTCCTTGTCTCTGTTGTCCTCTCTTTCTCTCTCTCTCTCTCTCTCTATCTCTCTCTATCTCTCTCTCTCTGACTGTCTCTCAGCAGAAGAATGAGTATTTGTCGCACCTCTGAGGATAAGAAGAAGAAAAAAGGAAGAATGAATGCATGAAAAACGTAAAAACATATTGGACCCTTTCCTTTCATCTATAATATTATATCTTGAACCCAATTCCGTTGGTGTTTTTTTTTAATCATCTTAATCTTCTAAATTTTCCTCTTCTTTATGTTTTTTCTTCCAAGTGTTAGTCACCATTCCTCTTACCATCTACCGCTTCTCCCTTCATACCTTACATAACTTCCTACTACATGACATTGTAGATGATGATGATGATGATGATGATGATGATGATGATGATGATGATGATGATGATGATGATGATGATGATGAACTACTACTACTACTACTACTACTACTACTACTACTACTACTACTACTACTACTATCACCACTATAAAAGCACCCAACGTACTTCCTCTGGTGTCATACAGGTACACTCATAGTAGTGCAGTTGTTTCCCCTCAATACTTGTTGTGTGGCTGCTCTCAGTGGGGTCCCCACCGTTAGGACAGCAGTAAAACTTGCCGGTGGCACCGTCTCTGGCCGTGGACCTCACACCGTCTCTGGCCGTGGACCTCACACCAGCACACTGGTTGCCGACATCTTCGGTGCAAGCTGGAAGAGTATTGGGAACAAAGGATAATATAAGATACGACAAGCCTTAATTATTGCAATCGATATTGAAAAACGATTTCCTTGGCTGTTTAAATCAGCTAGGATTTCAACACGCGTCCCACTGACATCGCTAATATCTATACCAAAGTATTTCGGCGACGTGACCCACTGAGACAAGAGTAATGGTTTCCCCGCACTGTCTCTGTGTGGCAGCACGCAAAAATTATCACGTTTTTTTTTTTTTGCTACCATACCTCAATAAAGCCCATAAAGTGCTGACGTTGGACGCTTATAACCCTTGTCTGTATGTGAAAAAAGTAATGGTTGCAAAGTTTGAACTGTTTTACGCCCAAGGATTATTTACAAAGACTGAAACTATAAAAATAATCTGAATGTTTGAAGCAGCCTTACGACAAAACATGAGTGTGTGAAAATTGTAAATAGTACATGTATCATAATTAGCATTTAGGAAGTACATGTATAAGAATATGTGTAAAGCAACCTGAAGAGAAAACATGATTATGTGCTATATAATTTTAAAGTTGCCATTTAGCAATTATCAGTATAATCTAAAAATATGAAGCGGTCTTAGGGGAAACATGATGATATAATTTTTATAACTCGGGGTGTCGTTGGCCAATTTGACGCAACAATTACGGAGTTGGGGCTCCTTATGTGGACATGCTGGGTTCTATTCCCGGCGAGGACAGTTTTTTCCCCTGAGCCCCCTGTTTCACCAACACAAAATGTGCAGTTAAGGGTCTCGAGTCACGGCGAAAGTAAAGTCCAGCGAGCAAAGTAACGGCAACCTAACTCACAAATTTAATGATTGCTGTTTGCCTAGTAGTAGTACAAACAGGGCCCTAACCCTTATTTCCCCAATGCTCTGACAGAAGCACGGATTGCTGTTGTTGTTGTTGTTGTTGTTGTTGTTGTTGTTGTTGTTGTTGTTGTTGTTGTTGTTGTTGTTGTTGTTGTTGAGTTTAACGTCAAACATCAGTGCTATATAGGCTATATTGTGGACAGGCCCCAAGACTGACGACTGACATTTTTATGTGGTGCCACACACAAGACAGGGCAGGGATACCATGACTCCTGTCTCAGCCGGTCACATTAAACTGACACCGACCCAAACAGTAGGCAGCGCAATCGCCAGGGCTCGGCCCGGCACCTTCTGTGTCGGAAGCCGATGTTCTACCCCATGATCAATAACTAACACTTACGTTCCTCGGGCATGGCAAAGCAAGAGACAGCCAAACTCAGGCAGATGATGATGGTGATCTTGGACATGGTAACTGGTATCAGTGGTGACGGAGAAGCGAAGTTTGCGTAGTGATGCTGTTACTGTATTGAGACTGAGACGACTCTTGATCAATCAGGAATACACTTTCTTGTGACGGTCTTCCAACAAAACTTTTTTTATTTTATACTTATTATTCCCCTAATTGACGATAGTAGCTGGTCTACTTTTTGGAATGTGATCATATAACTACTAGGTTATCTTGACTAGTGGGTAGGTTATTTTGATCTAGTGGGTCATCTTTTATCCTAGATCTGGAACTTTCTGATTTTTAAATTGTCGGCCATATACCTTAGTATCTGCTGTGTTTAACCTCTCCTTAGTTCGTTTATCTGGTAAAATCACCACAATCATTCTTACACTCGTGCTTGAAGAAAAACGCCACATGATTAAAGTCTTCGGAATATTGCTAAACTCTATCTCTTCTTCTCTTTCCCTCTCTATATCTCTCTTACTTTCCATACCCTTCTCTTTTTCTTTCTCTTTCTTTTGACCTCTACATTTCTTGACGAAAACATGAATGTACACGACATAATGCGGAATGGCATCCTGTACAACGATTCCATTAACATGCAGGATAAACATTAAAAGGTGAGCACAAAAAATGTAAAGGAAGCGTCACTTCGCAACACAGGATTTAAATCCTGTGCTTAAGCTATTTTTTGAATGCACATAGAAAATACGATGTGCTTTAGGTTTTCTTTTATTTGCATCATAAAATATAATGCAATTTAGGTTTCTGTCCATTCAAATCTTAAAAATCGATGAATCCTGCAATCACACAATGATGCACATTTAAAACTATTTTTTATATTCTCTATAGAGACAGGGAGTGAGAGCTAGTAGTAGTAGTAGTAGTAGTAGTAGTAGTAGTAGTAGTAGTAGTAGTAGTAGTAGTAGTAGTAGTAGTAGTAGTAGTAGTAGTAGTAACAGTAGTAGTAGTAGTAAAAGTAGTAGTAGTAGTAGTAGTAGTAGTAGTAGTAGTAGCAGTATTAATAGTAATAGTAGTAGTAGTAGTAGTAGTAGTAGTAGTAGTAGTAGTAGTAGTAGTAGTAGTAGTAGTAGTAGTAGTAGTAGTAGTAGTAGTAGTATGCGACACAATAAATCCTATAGAGTGGTGACGTTGGAGCCTAAGCAAACAACTTGACACAACCCTGCATTAACCTGAAACAAATAATTAGCACTTACGTTCCTCGGGTCGAGCAAAACAAGAGACAGCCAGACTCAGGCAGATGATGATGGCGATCTTTGACATGGTATCAGGAGTTTCGGAGAAGCGTATTTTACGTAGTGATGCTGTTTGGTATGGTTTTATATAGCAACAATGTTATCTAAATCTAGTTAGTCATCTTTTGTCCTAGATCTGGAAAGTCTCGTTTTTACATTGTCGGCCATATACCTTTGTACCTGTTGTGTTTACCATTTCCTTAATTTCGGCGACCTTTTTTATCTGGTAAAATCATCACATTCTTGTACTGGTGCTGTAATGAAGAAGCACGGAAGGGAGGTTTGTTGTCCTTTCCCGTTAAGAGGTTGGTGTTTGGAGGGGGCTGTTGATACCTCTTAGTAGGTTGTGTTGCGGAGGGGGTGTTTGGGGGGCTGTTGATACCTCTTAGTAGTTGTTTTTTTCAACTATTTTGGTTATCGCGGATGAGCTCCTTGGATTACCTTAATAATTATATCTCGATGAAATGAAAGTGGAAGCTATTTTGACCCTGTTGATTTGATATTATTTGAAAAGTGGCTAAGTAGAATAAAACGTGACAGGGGCTGATTTGTTTACTAAAACTTAAAGTATTCTTTCTTTATAATAAATTGATTTTACTCTAACTGTAAAGGATATATTAGTGGTTGTATAATTACTTGATCCAGATTTTTTACTGTGTGGGTTTTTAGTAGTGAGCCAAAGTTCTACTGGCTTATTTTTAACTCATTAATTTTCCAGTGTTCACGATTATGCTCTGCTTAAAGAGGGCTGAGGTAAAGAATAAACAAATACTATCTACTACTTGCGAACATGTATACGTTTTTAATGGCTCGGGGTCAAGAGTGAAAAGATAAGATGAGGCCAATAGCCCACATAATTCATTCGATTATGAACATGTAACAGTAGCTGCCCGTGCGCAACTGCGATGTACTTTGTGATTATTTTTTTTGCAAAGTGCATCGGAATTTACGATACGAACTGACACTTCATAATGTTAAAAACAAAATCTTCTAGTCAAAAACAAATTGTTGTGAAAAGGTGACCTAGATTTCAGATAATATTTGGGGGACAATCGGGTCCCTTGAATGCATCTATTTTAGGACAAGATGGCCTAGTTTTTAGAGTACAGACTTAACCAGGTTTAAAAGATTACTTTTACGCGTTGGTTGTTTCAAGTGGGGCCATCAAAAGAAGACTGGGCTAATTGAATTGGATCGAATTTTATTCGAAAAAAGGCCCTTTGCCCATAGGCATAAATCATAAAACAAGCAAAAAATATAAAGGTAGCCCAATACAAACGTCAGAAAACTGAAAAATAAATTGATTTTTTATAAAATCTATCACAAAATGGAAATAGAAATAGATAAAATGTATACAATAGTTTATAAAATGGATTTCCTGTGTGCAATAATTGTTTTAAAATTATATTATATTCATGTATCTCAAAGCAATCATGAATTAAACTTTATGAAGTGGAATCATAGTTACAATACAGTTATATATGTATGAATATTTATGTAGGCCTATTATAATGGGTTTTGACATGCATAAGAGTTTTATACATACAGTGAAATGATAGAAAAATGTATTTTATGTATTGGGCGAGAGAGAGGGTGAGAGATAGAGGGAGATAGATAGAGAAAACGAAAGAGAGAGAAAGGACAAAGAAATATATTTAAACAAGGATCCGTATCTAAGTGTTTTATTTTTCCGCTTTGTATTTTTTATATTTAACGTTAAGAGATTTATTGTCATATTTTGTCAAAGCATAATTTCTGAGTAAACCAAAAAAAAATGCCTGTTAAAAAACAAACAGGGAATTTCAAATTTTGAAGAGAAAAAAAAAGTGAAAATTCGAACGCAACCCGTTTATCGGAAAACTACTGACCTGGCACTGAAAAAGATCAATGTATCAACTTTGTAAGCGTTATCCTTGCAATCTCTTGGCTAAAGCTATTTTAGGGGACTCTTCAGTTGGCGTATGTTTTTAAAAAACATTGTGCTGTACCGAGGCTTCCAAAAATAGCAGGCAAAGTCCACGAAGTAAACAAATATTTGCACTTAGAATCCAATTTAAATAGTGTGGGCAGTTGGGTCATTTGTCATCGTTGCGGTGTAGGCTGAGTATCAGGATGAGCTAAAAATAATCTCTGAGTATCAATATGAACTAACTATGGTAATGTCTTATTACAGATATATCACTGTTGCCTGAATAACGCTAAAATAAGTTCACGGCGACCATTTCGGTGACTTGGCCTTTTCTAAAGGAGGCCTCGTGCTGTACTAAAGGAGAAATGGGAGAAAAGGGATGACAGTTGGTCTCTTCGTGAAAGAGTCAGGAGAAAATAACAACAATAGCCATGAGTCCTGGTTTCTTCGCGATGTCTCTGTATGGCAACACGTGAACTTGTCAGACTTTAGTTTTTAGACCCGTCCACGGTATAGTTTTCTGCTGATGTTAGACTTTAGGGTTTTAGTTTGTTTTATGCTTGAAGTTCAACATCAGCACCTTATAGGCTATATTGTGGAATTGTCCAAAGACTAACGTCTGACAAATCCATGTGCTTCAGCAGGGGGACGCGGTGGCCCTGGGGTAGAAAATCGGCTTCCGACAAAAAGAAAAAAGGCCGTGGTTCTAGCCCTGGCGATTTCGCTCCCTACTGGTTGGGTCGGTGTCGGTTTAATATGACTGGCTGAGACATGAGTCGTGGCATCCTCGCCTTATCTCGTGTGTGGCAGAAAATACAATTGTCAGACGTCAGTCTTGGGGCCCGTCTGCAATATATCCTATATAGCGCTGATGTTGGACCTTACACCAACTCAACTGAACCCAACTCCAACACGCTAGAGAGTACGTGGAGACCCTAACTCCTGTCTCACCGGTCTGAACTAACTCACTTGCACTTACCAAGGCCCCAAAGGAAATAAAAACCTAGGCCGAAATGTAAACACAAAATTCCTTGTTTGTTTATGGTAACTGGTCCTTATCATTCCAGTTCTATTTCGATCTGAGGCGAACTGGCGAAAGTGGTAGAGCGCTCGTCTCCCGGACGGGAGGTTACGGTTCGAGGCCGCCGATGTAAAAAATGTACTCTCATCCCCTACTCGTTGGGTCGGTGTCAGTATAATCTAACCAGCCGAAACAGCACACAGTAGATCTGGCATCTCCGTACTGTTTCTCTGTGGGCATGGTCAGACTTTCGGCTTGAGACCGTCATCTGTGTTTCTCTGTGGCAAAATGAAATGGTCAGACTTTCGGCTTGATATCCGTCCACGACATAATGTTGCTGCTGACATCGGAAAACCAACTCACCCACTTACAGAGAGAGAGAGAGAGAGAGAGAGAGAGAGAGAGAGAGAGAGAGAGAGAGAGAGAGAGAGAGAGAGAGAGAGAGAGAGAGAGAGAGAGAGAGAGAGAGAGAGAGATTTTTTTTCTTTTTTGTGGCTAACGCCCAATGTCAATCTACCAAGGATATATCGAAAACGTGCCCAGGGACTAACGTCTGAAAATGTTTTATGCCACCAAACACGAGACAGTGCAAGGACACCTGGGCTTCTGTCGCAGCCGATCACATTATACTAATTAGAAAAACGTATTAGTTTTTATTTTCACAAAAGTAAGAAATCAAATCAACCTCAGCTGCTTTAAATTCAATGTAAACAGTAACATTAAAGAAAAAATTCAGATACTGAAAATTGCTTCAACCCGTAGAAAGCGTAACTCAAAGGTTTGCGTGGCGCTTTGATTTGACGTATTATTTGGTGGTTTTAGCCTCAGGCCAGGTCCCAAAGTCGTTACAAGTGAACACATTTTCTCGTAATTAAGGTATCTTTCTATCTGTATCAAAACAATTACAATAGTTAGAAATAAATAATAAGAGACACTGCAGATTTTGTGAGGCGTTTCACAAAATAAGGTTTCTCTTTTTCTTAATATTGTGCTTTTTCTAGTTAATTTCAAAATAAAGTCGGTTGACTTTACTTCCAAATTTTGTTACTTCGGTATAAAGAAGGAAGTTATCAACTAAAATCATCCTAACAGACATACGACAAAGAAAATCCCGTAAAACCTCTCAATATTTTATACTCCCTGATACTTAAAAAGTTATTTTGTGTCAGCCTGCTCAGCCTCTCCACCCTCTCTCCTGTGCGACAGCACAGAAAATTGTCAGACGTCAGTCTTGGGGCCCGTCCACAATATAGCTTATTTAGTGCTGATGTTGGACGTTTAACCAATTCAAGTCCAACTCCAATGCAGCAGCAATCTAAAACTGTCTCATTGTGCCTTGTATAGTAAAGATATAATGCAAATGTTTTCTTTATTTCGTTGACACTTGTTTCGCTCTAAATGCATATATATTTATGACTAAGTTGAGCGTCTTTTTTCATGTCTTGCAAGACCTCCTTCAACGTCTTGCTGTCTTTTTGGTGGCGATTCGCCACCGTCATGGTGACTTAAAGTCTGTTAACCAATCGCGATGCAATAGGAACTGCTGAATGTGCTGAAAGCTACATGTAGCAGTTTTCGGCCGAGAGACATAAACAACTGAACGGCTTCAGCAGTTTTATGTTACATACACATGTATTTATGCAGAGCTGTTCTGACTTGAGCGTTGAGTTGAGTTGGTTCAAGTCCAGCAGAATAAAGGCGTTTTTGTGAGCGTAAAAAACCCACCGTGGGATTCGGAAATTGGACCTGTCAATTAGGAGCCAATGGTTAAAAATGGATTTTTTTTAGTAAGAGTTACTGTTGTATAATACTTGGGAGTTGCGGGTAGAAACATACAGAAAGACAGAGAGCCAGAGGTCCGCGGATCCAATTCCACGATCGGCAGATTTTTTTGTCCGATATTCGTCTCCTGTAACTGGTTGGGTCGGTGTCAGTATAATGTGACCGGCTGAGACAGGAGTCATTATCCGCCCTGTCTCTTGTGTGTCAGCACATATTATTGTCAGACGTTAGTTTTGTGGTCTGTCGCCGTATTTGATTTCTTAGAGTAATTAGGAGACTTTAAACCTTATAGAGAACTTCAAATCATGTGCTTCAAGGGGTAAAATCTGTCCATCATTAGCAGCAGTAGTAGCGTAGCTGTTCTAGATATAATTGTTGTATACGTGTATATATAAAAGGAGAGAGAGAGAGAGAGAGAGAGAGAGAGAGAGAGAGAGAGAGAGAGAGACAGACAGACAGACAGACAGACAGACAGAGGGGGAGAGAGAGAGAGAGAGTGAGAGAGGGAAAGAGGAGAGTTGAAATGGTTTAAACATAAAAAATGCACAATGTGAGTTCTCTATTGGCAATGGGAGTTGACAAAGAAATGGAAATGACCCAAATGAATACAACAAAACCAGGGAATTTCGCGCATCTATATATAAAAAAGAAAAAGTAAGGGGTGAGGGGTTTCAGAAAACCCGCTCACTGACAACACATTAACTAAGTGCTTAACGCCTAAATCCCCGAGGAACGTGTACTATTTATGCAACTTCCCACAAAGTTTCTCTGCCAGCCAAGTAATCCGTTGTGTTAAGGTAGGAACCACGTCAGACGCAAGGCATAAATGACAGAGCGTGAGCTGTCATCGCATGTGTTCCTCAACTGTTTTTAACCGTTAGGAATTGGAGCCAGTTCCTGGCAAAGTTACCTTGCCAAGCGACCTTAAGTTTTAAGTACCACCGTCAAACAAATATTTTGCTAGGAGGTTTGCATGAAATAAATTCCATTGCTAGTTTACCTGTCAAAATTGATTTCAACAGGTCTAGAGTTATGAATATTTTTTTTATAATTTCACTAACAAAATTATCCTATTTTATAATTAAAAAGCGTTCTGTTTAAATATAATATAAAATAACATCACTTTTTTTTAGCAAACTTATTATAGAAAAGTCAAAGAAGTATATTTGGTGTTTCATTTAGACCATTCAACATGGTTGTTGGTTTATTGGTTAGTTGTCTTTATGTATTTTTCAACAAATACTGTCTCGCAGACGTGTTTTTGAACTAACCTCTGACAAGTACATGTATTTGTTCTGCCATATATCGACAGAACGAAATACGCGTACCAGGTCTTCTGTCTCAATCAAGATATTTTTTCGACTGTCGTAACTGTATGAATATATTTATAATTTCATTAGCTTTTTTATCTCTTGGTTTATTTTAAATAAATAATACTTTCTCATTGAGAAAGATCCCACTATTCCTCTAAAACTAACGATGAGACTGTGGGAATTGAGGAAAGGAGAAAGACATACTAGTTTTCATGTCAATAATAATCATATAATTTGTTTCGTCAAGGAAAACCACACGCGATTCTATTGAAAATCTTTTTATTAATTTCTATTTAAATTTTACATGACAATATAATAAACGATTGTCAATATGAATTGACTCTCTCTCTCTCTCTCTCTCTCTCTCTCTCTCTCTCTCTCTCTCTCCCCCTAAGTCTCTCTCTGTCTGTCTTGTTCTCTCTTTGTCTCTCTCAGCAGAAGAATGAGTACTTGTCGCATCTCTGAGGACAAGAAGACATAAAAGAAAACAATTGAATGAACGCATTAACAGCATAAAAAAAATTACTGTTTAAGACAAGCACCATTTTTATTCATACGATTTCACCAAAAACCTTTTTTTCCTTTCGATTTCTTATACTTTCTTTCCCATATTTCTATGTCTTTTCTTCCAAGTATTCGCCATCGTTCTTTTTACCACCTACCTTTTCTTTTACAAAATTTCCTGTTTCTGCTTCTACTACTACCAATACTACTATTACCTTTACTACTACTACCATACTACTACTACTACTACTACTACTACTACTACTACTACTACTACTACTACTACTACTACTACTACTACTACTACTACTACTACTACTACTACTACTACT